>BLKR01004493.1:0-106896 GCA_011170035.1 Teleogryllus occipitalis | reverse complement strand
TTCCCCGTCGCGCGTAATTACGTTCTAGAATTTCCCACAAGCTCCGAAACCAACCAATTCGTGGTCCATGTACAGCCCCATTCCTTTCCGCTTTAACGCCTTTGTATCAGCGACAAGGTCAAACATTCAGAATGAAATGGTTTCCGATGTGTACGGACGCGTCCGGCATCACGTTTTATGCCTTCGGACAAATCAAGTCCTATTGTCTGGCAATTCTTGCTCTAGCACTAACGTGCGTGTCATTGAAAGTGTATATTTCAATTGGGCGATAATTGACAAATGTAAACTGTTATCAATTTCATAATTTCTGTAACAACTTTTAACATAAATCGGTGCGCGGGGAAGAAGAGAACCGAACTTACGCCACGCGTGCGTGCAATTGTATCTCGCGCGTGAGCAGATGCTACGCGCTAGACGCGCGTGATAATGTCTGCCACTTACTCCGCCCATTTGCGCGGGCAATTTCTTCCAGTCAGCGAAGCCTTCAGGCACAACATGTCCAGCTGTTGCATTTACAGTGAATAAATGTTAATTGTACTAACCAAGCTTATGAATGTAATTATGTATGAAGGATCCACAGACCTTTTGTAATTTTCCTAAAGAGCTATCACAGGCCTCTACCTAAGCTTATAATCCCATTTTGTCATACGGTCTACTTTTAATTTATATAAACGCGTGGCTGTATGTGATCCACGAGTCGTTGACGTACTGGCGATCTATGGAAAATAAGAATTAGACGTGGTCCGATTCCGAGCAGGATGGGAATTTCCGACCTTCTGGAATCATATATTAATTACATAATTAATTACTTGACTAACTACCATCACAAAATTTAAAAGAATTTCTAGATAGCCGTGAATTCAAGAGTGTGTTGTATTTCTTAAGTCAGCTTTGAAAATATGGTGTGGTAGAGAAGATGAGAGACTGTTTTAAATTGTGTTCTGTTTCTACTTTATTGATGATGTAATCATTAGGGTGTGCAATATCAATGATGAATGCTTTCTTTTTTTGCACTTTTTGTTGTAGAATGTTTTATTTGTCGGAATTGTTTTATGAGTATGTATTCGAAGATCGTAATACATTTTGAACTGATTCCTTTCTATCAGGGGTTTGGCTTTGTCTCCATATTAAGGGATAATTTCTTTTTCTTCCAGAAGCCCATGTTTGGTTGCCAGTGCTTGTACAATGTTTGCAGTCAGATTGTTCCGGTGTAGATACTGTGTTGGCGAAATTTGTGCGCCCAGTTATCAGGTGCTCTATTTTCTCTGATGATCGATGATATTAGTCATTAACATCCAGTTTTATATACATATTTTGTAGTTATTCATTCAAATAACTTGGTTCTGAATTAATTGAATGAAGTCCTCAACCACTCCATGTAGAACCCTATTTCTGAGCTTCTGCACTGAAGATCAAATTTTGTTCTAAAATTCTAATAACTGGTTTGCTGATAATATGTCGTAGCATGTCGCATACATTTTGTTCCTTAAATCTAACCAAATCTAGTCTTAACTTAAAAAAAACTTCATGCGTTTTCCTGCGATAGTCTGCTCGATTTGTTCTGCGTTTTGTCGCTACTTCATACATCCGTAATATGTCACAGTTATCTTAGTATTGCATCGTGTTGTTACGGGTCTCTACAGAAGTCTCGTTAGAGCTTCTGGTCTCCAACGTCGGAGGCAAACTAACTGGCACTGAAGTGACTTATGTGCTTTGATGTTTGAAGCGGAGTATTTGAGAAGCAAATTCGGGATTTCCCGTAAGAATCGATGGTCTCCCTCAAGCTCCTACGCAGGTGGTTCGCTTGCTGTCACACCCAGCTTCAGGTCTAAGTGTGCCCTGGTGCTCCCAGGCAACGGCATTTTTTTCGAGACTTTATAACGCATTCTTTGCGTCTCCATCTCACTCAACGATGGGTTCGCCTTTTATGCTTACGGCCGGGTGTAATGGCAGTATCCCCCCTAACTTGGGTCGTAGGCTCCGCCATTGGCTCTTCCGCTGCCGCCTGAGGAGAAACGCCTGCCGAAAAAGCCCTTCCCAAGTGTGACACTAGGGTGTAGCCTTTCTCGACCCCACCTCGTTCGTCTGCTCAGCGACCGGGTTTCCGCAGAAACCCAACCCCCACTCAGGTTGCTCGGCTTAACAGGTTCACCGCGTAAAGGTGAACGGGTGGTGGAGATGGAAAGGCTACGCTCACTCTCTTGTGACTATTTTCGTGTACATCACCCTGGTCCTTTTTTTTGTCGCGAATTGGCCATGGACCACGGACCACGAAAACGCACCATCAAAGCCCAGTCATATTCTGCCGGGGGCAAGTGCATGTGACCATTTCGGGGGTGGGATCAGTATATATACGCCGAATCGTTTTTTACCGTGAGCAGTAGCTCAGTTCATCAACTCATGTCACTGCAGCGCCTCTGACAGGGAGGTCCTAGGTTCGGGTCCTGACGGCGGCAGGATTTTCGACACTAGCTTTTCAGCTAGGTCCAATTCAGTCGTTGTGTGGAGGAGAATTCTAGCGTCCGTCTGCTCTGATCGGTAGTTTTCCGTGGTTTCTCCGAACAACACCAGGCGAATGCCGTAACAGTACCCTAACAAATGGGCCACGGACCACGCACGATCTTTCCTTCCTCTACCTTGCCCTATCCTCTCCCCTTACACACACACACTTACACTAACATGCACTACACTACCACATATTCCGTGAGATCAGTCGGAAACTTAGAGCTTGTCCTGGCTGGGGCGGTGCCCCGCTGTTGGGAGAGTCCTGGTTAGGGGGAAACCCCACTAGCCGATGGTAGGTCGGCGCCGGATCTCGCCATCCAGCGGGGAATGATCATCGCCATCTCTCGAGAAAAAACATGCACTACATTAACGGTACTAATAACCAATGCAGTTGACGCGCCCGGAAACACTAAAAAATCAATCAACCGGATCGGTTTTTACATCCAAGGGTTGTTAGCCCTGAAGGGATGAAGTATGAGATGATAATGATGAAGGGTGAAAAGACAATCACAAATTGCCTGAGGCAGAACTCGAACCCACGATCCTTCCGTCCGAGATCCCCAGGCACTACTGCGATCTCGACTATCCGAAGTTTGGATTGAAGCGAGTTTGGATTTATTTATTTTGAAGGCTGAAACTTGATTCCAAGTCTGGAACACGAGTGTAATGATGTAGTAGTGATGATTCACTCAGTAAATAGCAATTTCTTGCCATCGCCTTGTGAAATGTTTCCGCGACTTGATAACTCTTCATATGCAAACGTCACAGAAAGAGCAGAGCACTCAAAGGTTTTTGGTTTGATTTGTTGGGCAGGTCCATATACACTACATCTATCTGCAATATCCTCGTTCTAAAAGTACTTCTGACGGATTTTGCCTTAATAACTGTCACTTGAATTACCACGATAAAACCTCTATTGCAGGAAATAGTTGTTTATCTAAAAGCCAGACCACGCGATTGATATATTTATCCCATCTTGGAATAATAACTTAGGGTACCTTCCATGAATTTTTACTATTTCCATTCATTGTAACTCGATTACTAGGTATAAATATTTCATTTATAATTTCGATCTGAGAATTTATTGGAGTCAAGCCAAAGTTAAGTTGAATGGGCAATTACTTCGGAAAATATGTTCTGCACAGAAAACCTAGTCTGTTTTGAGATTTTTTTAATGTGTAACAATTGAATTTCATTGGTTCGAAACCATTGTGACCACGACCAAGAATCGTGCCAACGCTTGGAATAATTTCTTAGACTTAATATTTTGCCCATTATGCGTTATTCGATTGTCACCACCCTGACAGGACATCGGTCTTGGCGTAGTGTCTTCCAAGAAATAGTATTTACATTATTACCCAGCTCTGTGCCGCTTTCTGGGGCAATATTGCAGTATTGGGCGAAGTGATTTACGCTAATGGCCGCTATGCCACCTCATGTCCTTTCTGCGGACGTCCCCCCGGTCGGGTTCCGATTACGCGGTCTTGCAACGCTACAGCTGCCACATTGCTGTAGCAACGATTGTCAGGATCCGCAATCTGTAGTGCAGACGGCAACGAAAGAAATGAGAGACTTTTTTTTTTCGTTGTTCAATTGGCGGCAAAAGAATTGTGATACAAATGGTACAAGTGAATTTTTATTTTGCGAATAAGGAAGGTCTTCTCAATCCTATGAGCAACATAAAAATACATTTACCACCTGTGCCCCACGATTTTTTAGACAGCCTTACCGACTTTCATTTTATTTCAATTCAAGCACACAAATCACTTAAAGATAAATTAAGACCAGTAGTAGCTGGTGTGGTCAATTATTTTGTTTTCTTTATTGCGCTCACAGATTATCTGAACACAAAGGAATAGTCTTACTTTTAACACTAGTGCCCAAAATTGAACTTTTCGCAAGCTCTGCATGCCCTGAAAGAACAACTATTACTATACTTGGTTTTTTTCTAACGTGGCAGCTGTGAGTAGTATCTCCAAGATGGAATTCGGCAGTTTTTGCGTCATTCTCAGTCCTGCCGCTAGAATCGCGTGATCTGTAGTACTGCTTGATACGGCCGTGATCATGCGACACCTTACTGCAGGACCAAGAAAGACCCAAAAAGTCTTGCCGAATTCCATCTTTGAGATACTACCCACAGATGGCACATAAAAAAAAGTATATATTGCGTTCTTACAGAGCTGCCTCTCAATTCCACTCACCGCCCGTCACCACGGTTTTCGCGTCTTTCTCAATCGTGCCGCTAGGTGTCGCATGCTCTCGACCGTATCAAGCAGTGCTACAGATGAAGCGACGTTAGCGACACGACCGAGAAAGACGCGAAAAACCATGCCGTGGTGACGGGCGTTGAGTGGAATTGAGAGGCAGCTCTGTAAAAACCGCAGTGTATAGTGTCTGCCTAAAAAGCGTATTTGCAAACGCTCTGAGGCTTGCGAGTGCAGTGAGGTGCAGTGGGCGGCAGCTGTCACCCTCTTCCTGCCTGCACTAGCGTATCGCGCTCTTGCAATCGCACTTGAACTCGCGCGAATTTGTGGGGAAGCCTCGCACACCAGCAACAGCACAAATTGTGATGTTTTAAAATAACTGGTGACGTTGTTTGCAGTCATGACAACTCGCGATTTGGTGCAGGTATGTCTGAACACTCTTTATGAGTAATTTGAACGATAATCATTACTAGAGCAAATAATGCACAAGAAGTGAGAAATTCAGTTTGCGATTAACTAAAAAATATGATCACTAGGAGGCGGATTTTAATGAAATGTTTTTTTTTACTTTAGAACAAACCATTTTAGTACAGACATTAATTTTATGTTATACCGAAAGAAAATGTTTAATTTTTATATGATATTTTTCGTCAATTTTGACTAAGTAATTTGTTACCTTTTTCCGTCATTTTTAAAGCATTTTCGACGATTTCATCAATTTTTATATAATTTTAATCGTTCTTGCTCAAATAATAATTACGAGTCCAGTGCAGAATGTCCAGTCATAATGTTAACAAATGTCCTCCACACAATTTCTGAGTAACTTGTTCCAAGAGAAATGATTCTACCTACTTAGTCTATGGTCTATTAGAATTTTTCACTAAAAAATTGTAATGTCTGCCGTTATATGTAATCTAAGGTTCCTGTAACGCCAATAAACGCCATTGTCGGTTCGGCTGATTTCGCGATTACTAAAGACGGAGATTTTCTGATAAAGAATAGTGCATACCCAGTTTGCAAGCTGAGTTCACTCGAACCGAAGGAAGGGGCCTCGATTACCTCACTAACATATCCAATAGCTGGTCTTCTTCATCTTAATTCATTGTGATCAGATTTTTTACGTCTTTTTTCATTGCTGTAGGGCATTTTTAAAACGTTTTAAGGGCATTTTATTGAAAATATTTTGATGTTCAAAAAACCGCTCCCTAATGATCACAGTTCTAGACATCTTGCTTGATTTATTTCATTAGAGGAAATTCCCTAGTTTTGGTCAGTGACTTGAAGAGTTTCAAGTCACAATGCAATGTAACATGCGATGTGAGAAAATGGCAATGTAGCGTAGCGATCATGTCATCTCATACGAAACAATAAGCAATTCAATTCCTCACGGCAAAAGATGATCGAGAATGTAAGTTCCTCTAAGTGAAAATTACTGCTATGTAAACGTGTGATGTACACCGTAGTTCCCGGTGTAATAACCGTTTCATTTCGACTCGTTTCAATTACTTTCAGTACAGTACTAAAATAATTATAAAATCGTTTCTTTATACTCCAAAAACGCATTGTATTTATTTTCTTTATTTTTACTTCTACATTGAATTTTGACCGGATTATCCCAAATTTCGGATTTGCGGCATTCGAATTAGCGGGGTTCAATTGATTGATTTAGTGATTTCGGGCGCGTCAACTACTATGATCATTAGTCCCGTAAGTGTAGTGCGTGTTTTTGCTCGGGAGGTGGAAGTGGTCTTCCCCCGCTGGATGGCCAGATCAGGCGCCGACCTACCGTCGGCTAATGGGGATTTCCCCAACCAGGTATCTCCCAACATCATGGCACCACCCCAGCCGAGAGAAGTTGTAAGTCCCCGACCAGTCTCCCGGAATATGTGGTAGTGTAGTGCATGTTAGTGTAAGTGCGTGTGTCAGGGAGTGAGGATAGGATATGGAAGCGGAAGGAAATATCGCGCGCGGTCCGTGGCCCGTTTGTTAGGGTACTGCTCCGGCATTCGCCTGGTGTTGATCGCAGAAACCGCGGAAAACTACCGCTCAGAGCAGCCGCTAGAACTCTGCTCCAGAGAGCGAATGAATCCGACATAGCTGAAAAGCTAGTGTCGAAAATCCTGCCGCCGTCGGGACTCAAACCTCCGGTCAGAGGCGCTGCAGTGACATCATTTGATGCACTGAGCCACCGCTCCCGGTGCTAGGTTCAGATTAGCGAGGTTCGGGTTCGCGAGGTTCGGATTCGCGATTTCGGATTCTCGGGATTCGGATTCGCGGGGTTTGGATTCGCGGTGTTCGGATTCGCGGGGTTCGGGTTCGCTGTGTTCGGATTCGCTGTGTTCGGATTCGCTGTGTTCGGATTCGCTGTGTTCGGATTCGCTGTGTTCGGATTCGCTGTGTTCGGATTCGCGGAGATCGGATTCGCGGGGTTCTACTGTAACCCGAAACCGCTGGGGCTCGCGCTGAGAGGGTGCGTGTGGCCGGGGGGCGGCTGTCGCGCGCCGTGCGTGGCTGAGCCGGGGCAGATACGCGGGCTTAGCACCGGGCAGGGCGTGGCCGCTCCCTGGCGCTATCTGGCGCCCGGCGCGGACGGCAGGGTCGTAAAAAGCCTCCGCGCCCCCCACCCCACCCCCGCGCGATGTCCGCCGCGCGGCGATTAGCGCAAAGCCGCCCACAGCCCCATTTTGTCCCCGCGCGCTGCGGGAATTTGTTTGAATCGAGCGTTTATGTGGTTGAGCTATTGGAGACCATTCTTGCCCAGGGTGGAGAAATAAAATGCTCGCAGATTATTTCTTCTCAAGCAAACGTATATGTGAGTATGAACTGTCGGTGGCGATGAAAACCTATTGTGGTGTTCGTTTACAGCTTGTAATGCTGCGTGACATGGGACAATGAATCAGATACAGTGCGTCAGGAAAATCTCTCCGCAGTGGCTTTTTGTTGGCGAGAGTGCTAGCAGTAGAAATTACGTTGGTAGCAAGAGCGGTGCAGCTTGTACCAAAGAAAATGTAAGTTGCGTACTCACTGAATCATAACAGATGCTGGAAGTGTTATACCCTTTACCTGTTTCCAAATGATCTGGATGCTACCAACATAAACGCAATTTTTAATACGATGCATTGACTCTGCTCAGTGCAGATAGGCTTTCCTGTCACACGATATAATGTTCGTTTTCACACGGGTTCTTCAGGAGCAACAGTATTTTTTTAGCGACGGTTGGCAAAGGACTGCAAATATTAGATATTTGCTTAGTAAAGTCTCTCAAACCCACGTCCGCTACGCTCAATCGCCAAAGGAAGGGAACGCCGTCTCTCAAATACTGGATTTGATTTTTTCATTTTTCTGACATATAGCAATATTGTACTTCAGCTTTGCTACTAGAAAACAAAAAACTAAATCGTTTTAATAATAAGTGTCATGAATTTATTGGAGAACATTCTTGTCGGAGGTTGAGACATAAAATACTCATAGATTATTTCCTCTGGAGCAAGCATGTCTTTCAGTATGAATTGTGGGTGGTGGTGTAAACTTATTTTTGCGTTCGTTTACCGCACCATTTCTAGCAATGCTGGGTTTCGTGTGATAGTGAATCAGGTATAAAGTTGGTTTTCATGTTGGTTTTTCAGAAGTAACGGACAATGTTTCGTGACGGATGGCACATTTTTGCGAATCCTAGATATTTGCTTGGTGAATCTTTCAAACCCACTATGCTTAGTCGCCAAAGGAGAGTATCGCCGTCTTTCAAATACTGAATTTCATTTTTTAAATTTTTTTTTCATATATTGCAATATTGGTAAGTTTTGCTACTAGAATAGAAAGAAACTTAATAACCATTAAGTTTTTAATAATAATAATCATGAATTTACTTGTTTTAACTATTGAATAGCATTCTTACCGACGGGTTGAGAAATAAAATGCTTATAGATTATTTCTTCTGAAGCAAACGTATATGTTAGTATGAACTGTCGGTGGTGATGAAAATTTATTGTGGTGTTCTTTTTCAGTTTGTAACGCTACGTTGCATGAGGCAATTAATCAGGTGTAATGTTCTTTTTCACACTGGTTCTTCAAGAGCAACTGCTTTTTATGTTAGCGACGATCGGCAAAGGACTGCAAATATTAGATATTCGCTTAATGAAGTCTTTAAAACCCACGAGCGCTACGCTCTATCGCCAAAGGAGAGTAACACCGTCTCTCAAATACTCGATTTAATTTTTTTCGTTATTTTTCTGATGGACTGCAATGTTGTACTTCAGTTTTGCAACTAGAATAGAAAAAACTTAATAGTTTTAATAATAATTGTCACACCTAACAATTACTTTGTGATGTTCTACTTTAATACTATATTCTGAGTAACTTATATGTGAATTGACTCAATACAAAATAAACTGTATAGAAAGAAATGTAGATAAGTCAAGAGTGTTACATATAAATTCGTGTATTGTTTTACACACCACTGTGGAATTTACATTACCATTTGTATTCACGTACCACTCAGAATCCTGGGAATAGCGTAACGAATGGATCGCTGCCCAAAGGCTGCGCGGTGCCGATGTCACCAGCAACCTGGACGACTGCGATGGCTCGTCGGGCGCATTACCATTGACTCTGCAGCGTTCTTATCAGGGAGCTACTTGAGTCCCAGCCCCCATGGTGGCGTATTTTCGACACTAGCTACACAGCTACGTTGAATTGAAACCGTAACTGGAAGAGAATTCTAGCGGATGGCTGCTCTGATCGGCTTTCCGTGGTTTCTCTCGTCTAAAACAAGTAAACTCCAAAGCAGGACCTTAACAACGAGCCACGGACCACGCGCGATGTTTCCTTTCTCATTCGTGTCCTCTCCTATTCCTTTGCACTCACAGATTCACACACACAGATACATTACTACACTACTACGTACCGTTTATCGCGAGAGCAGATAGGAACTTAGTTCTTCCCGCCAGGAGTGATACCCTGAGTGGGGAAACTCCGCAAGACGACGTGTCGGTCAGCGCCTATTATCACGATTCAGTGAGAGGGTCACCGCCGCCTTCCAGTATATAAAATGCGTTACATTTACTGTATTGTACTAATGTATTAACATCTGTTGTAATGTTAACACATTTACAGTATATAGACATTGTATTAAGGTCTATGAAGTTGATGCTCCTGGAAACAGCAGGAACCTAGAGAGTGCACATCAGATTATTATGTATAGTATTTGTGACGACAAAAATGACATGATCTTTTATCCCGGTCTGGATAACCGAGGTCACTAAGGCTGCCTCGGCACGACAAGTTGCCGGTTTCAATCCGGCCTCCAGCATGGATGTTTGTGTGTGTTCGTAATGTTCATTCGCGTTCTCCATATAATTAAAACAATCACAGTGGTCGCTACATGAACAAGTTGTTAAAGAACGACCTAAAAATGACATTTTATTACAAAATACTCATCTGATGTAAATAAAAACGTCTTAATTGTTCGAAAAAATTTTAAGTTTTCAAAACTTCAACATTCGAAATGACTGTTTGTTTGTGAGCTGTACATTTGTTTTGCAAAGGGTAAGAAATATCAAATTTAATTGGTTCCAAAAGTAATTACAGATTTGAACCTCTGGCGCATCCTTCGGTTGGAGGTTCGAAGTTTTTCAAGTATGGCTGAAGTGTTAGTGGGGTAGGAGGGTCGTACTAACAGCACTTAACCACTATCAATAATGCAAGAAAGTGTTGTAAAGTTCTGTCTGTTGGCGAGCTCATCGGGCGCCGCCTTGCCCTGCGGCAACGGAAGGAAGCGGCTCACCCCCCCTTGCCAGCCCTCGACGATGCAGAGCAGCCACGAGAGACGGTTGGTAGGTCGTTAGTGATTCCGGGCACGTCAACTACTGAGGTCATTAGTCTCGTAATTGTAGGGCATGTTTTTCATCTGGAGGTGGTGGTGATCTTCCCCCTATGAATGGTGAGATATGGCGCCGATCTACCGTCCATTATAGGGGTTTTCCACAACCAGGTATCTCCCATCAGCGGAGCACCGCCGCAACCGGGACGAGCTGTAAGCTTTCGACCGGTCTCCCGACTGGTTTCCAGACATGTGTGATAGTGTAGGGAATTAAAGTGTAAGTGTATAAGGGATGAGGATAGGACAAGGAAGAGGAAGGAAAGATCGCGCGCGGTCTGTGGCCCGTTTGTTAGGGTTCTGCTCTGGTATCTGCATGGTGTTGATCGGAGAAACCACAGAAAACTACCGATCAGAGCAGCCGGTCTCTAGAAGTCTCCTCCAGACAGCGACTGAATTCGGCCTAGCTGACATACGCCACCAGAGAGAACCACCCGATTGAGCAACGAGCGCACAATGGATAGATTGATAGATTGGTGATTCTGGGCGCATCAAGTGCTAAGGTCATTACTACCGAAAGTGTTGTGCCTGTTTTTTATCGGGGAAAGTGGTGATCTTTCCCTGCTGGCTGGCGATATCCGGCGCCGACCTCATCGACTTGGGGGGTTTTCCCCAACTAGGTATCTCCCATCACTGAGGCACCACCCCATCAAGGACGTGCTCTGAGCTCCCTACATGTGTGGTAGTATGTTGCGTGCGTGTGTGTGTAAAGGATGACGATAGGTCAAGGAAGAGAAAGAAATGATAGCGCGCAATCTTGACCGTGCGTGGGCTACTACCCCATACAATTCCTTGTTCTACCAGGGTGCGGTAACCCCGGGCTGGGCACCTAAGTTTTTCGCTTTCATCCTCACCTCCGCCGAAGCACAAGTACGCCGATGGGGGGATATCCGGATCCTGACGGAACCAGCCTAGTTTGCCCTCACGGCAACCTCCCCAAACAATGCCTGGTTGGGGCTGCCCTGCCAGCTCAGAGCTCCTAGCTATCCAGGCTAGTACCGGAGTCCAAACAATGCGCTACTCACATGCGCCGAGAACAAGTCCTCCTTCTTCATCCAGAGTACCGGGCCATTGCCACGACAAAGCCAAGAGTCCATCGGAGGCCACCCGAACTAAGGTCCGGACGGCTCGGGGCCCCCTTCCCGTCTCTTGACTACCTCCACCTTGAGGCTATTGACGTGAGTATTGCCAGAACCTAGGCAACCTGGCGGGGGGTTAGGTGTCCCCGTCTGAACTTCTTTATGTGGGATCCGGATCATTCATATGAACGTCCTTCCCCTAATTCAGACTAAAGGTCAGCGTCAAGGGCGCAAATGGTAGGTTACCGTGCAAGCCCGGCTACACACTGCATATGCCCACTCATATGCCCTCTCACTGCCTCCACCTTGAAGCTAACGATGTGAGTTGCACCGTGAAACTTAGGATTCGGGTGATCATCTACAATTCTCCCCCAGGAGTTTTCCTACGCGGCCGCGATACCCCCCCCCCGGGGGGATTGCGCACAGCCCGTGAACCACTTGTTAGGGTACTGCTCCGGCATTCGCCAGCTGTTGATGGGAGAAATCCCAGAAAACTACCGTTCAGAGTAGTCGGCAGCTAGAATACTGTTCCAGACAGCGACTGAATTCGACGTTGCTATTTAGATAGTGTCAAAATCCCCCGCAAACACGTCGGGACTCGAACCCTAGGACCTCCCGTTCAGAGGCACTGCAGTGACATCAATTGATGCCCTGAGCCACTTAAGGCGGTTGCACAAAGGTGAGCTTTCGGAACGACGTCCAGAATAAATTACAAAATCAGCTGCAGTAGTCGCCAAAAAACATTTCTTGTTGAATCCATGTAGAAGGCATTGTCAGAAAAAATGCGTTCGTCATAAGGCAACTTTACGAATCAAAATTGTTAATTTTTCACAGAGTGGCGATGCGAGGGGAATTTAAATGTAATTCAACGAGAGATTTACACATTCAAATTTTAGAACTCGACGACAATTAAACATTAATCACCATTATTTCAATCCAATAAAGAAATGAAGCAAAAGCCGTGCATAATGAATGATCAAACGATAACCGCGTGTTAATTTAAGTGAATGAAGAAAGAACGCCATAAAATAATAACCACCAAATGCGCGTGCATATTAAAAAGAAATGTAACGGAGTTATTTTGTGTAAAAGCTGGTGCGATTGTATTCAAATGCTTTGAGGCATGTACTGATGTATCACACGTTCTCAATGTAGAAGTTTCTGCTTCCAAAATACCACACTGAAATAGTAGATTTTTGCGCATTTTAGAAGGTTGAAAGTTTTTATTGCCACTTAATTATTAAATCTGTGTTGATTAAATCACACAAAATATCAGTCAATTTAATCCTACATTGAGTCTATGATTCTATGAGTCTGTGATTCGTTTGCGAAAACTTGCGCTACGAATTGGAAGAGCTTAGTTCTAAAAAATGTAATAGGTTCAAAGAGGTCTGAAGGAATATAAGTTGTACCTCCATCCAAGTATGTCAATGACCAAGTTTTGAGGGCCAAGTTTTAGGGTGCGCCGTTTTTGCATGAGCGCCCTATTAAACATGCAGGAGGGAGAAACGACTGACCTTAATCACTTTGCATGAAACCGGAAGCTCTCGGAAGAGAATAAACTCACTATTGATGAATCGATGCAGACTCATAACTGGAATAGAAACGTGATTTTTATGCAGGTTCCTTCTACGATGTAGATAACTTCTAAGAAAAGGTTTTGTCAAAATTCATTGCATCGTGTGCGAGTGTTTCTATACTAATTTGAAAACGCAATAGTATTTATTATTAAAGGAAAGGTATTGTCAGGTATCAGTGTGTTTTAATGTCAAGATCTTTTCGATGCGCATCTGGCATTCTACGTTACATAACGTTTGGTAAATTATTTGTACAATTTTTCAATTTATATTTCATATATTCTAATCAATAATCATGTATATATTTTCAGGTAGCTCTGATGATTATTGCTACTCCATCGAAAAGATCTTAACATTAAAAATATATTGATACCAGACAACACGTTTTCTTCAATTCTGAGAAGGTATCTACCTCGCCAGCGATATTATTACCGCAGTGGTATGTTTAGGGATGCCAAAAAACATGGAACTTTTTCAAACATCGATATTTTCAAGCAGAAATATCAATATATTGTACATTTATGTTTTCTTAAAATCGATATATTTGTCCAGAAACATCGATGTTTTCAACATAAAAAAGTCCTGATATGCATAAAATGTCCAGTATCTATTCTTTTGTGGATTGCTCGCAATCAACGGCCACTGACAGTTGTCAGTATTGTGGATTCCCAGGCGACACGAAACCATTAGCTATTCGCAACCTTTCTCCACTGTTGTTACCTTCTTTATTTTGTCCGTGGTAATATAATTAATATCGTTTAATTAGCTTCTTTACATTCGGTAAACATTATTATTAACATATTTCTTATAAGTGAGCAAACAATAACTATAACTCATTTAATTATGTATTATATTTAAGAACGGAAACAGGGTGGGATAATATCATGTTTCATTGCATTTAAAATATCGATAGTTTAAACATCGATGTTTTCATCGACATCGAAACTCTTTTGGCGATGTTTCGAATGTATCGATGTTTTGCTAAACTTCGTCGTCACTAGGTATGTTATAGAATGTCAAATCGAAAACGAGCGTATCAAACAGAAAGGCTATGTACGCAAAAGAACTGTACGGTGCATTTGTTGCCAGCTGTCGGGCGCGGGGCGGGGCGGGGCGGGGTGGGGCGGGGCGTGGAGTGGCGTGGAGGGGCGCAGCCACGGCGGCGCCTTCGAGGCATCGATCGCCGCGCTGCACCTCCGCAGCGCAGCGCAGCGCATCGCCTCTCGCCGCGCCGCGCGGCGTTTCCCTGGCTCATCTCGCTCGCCCTGGCTCTGCTGCAGAGACGTAACAAAGTTTGGGGCTGGCAATCGCGCAAAATTTAGGCCTCCAGTTTTTTTTCTTCTGGGAATTCGGTTCTGGAGGATTCGATTGCCAAAAGGGGGCTCTGTGATAGGCTGACGTGAAGTCCGTTCGTCCACGTTACCTCCTGAAGCAGCTCACGCAGCGTGCTGTGGCTCAGCGCCTCTGCTCGTTGACTCACGTGATCGGGCGCGTTCGGCTCTAGTCTAGTGCAAGCCAAGCTACACGCGAGCCAGCGTGGAGATTCTGACCGAATACTCGCGCTTGTGGAGCCCTGTACAAAGGCATTCTCAGACAAATAAAATAAAGTTGAAAATAAAAATTAAAAATTTGTTTTTTTCTATTTTTCTTTTCTTCTGATTCATAGCGTAGCGAAATTCAATCATTTAAAATTAAATACTTAGTGACACTCTCAGAAATTGAATGAAGCTTGAACGTGAGGTTGTTTCAACATTTTGTAAAAAAGTTTGATATAACAAGTTTTCTGGTCACAGAGATAATACAGAGAACAAACAATATGGTGATATTCTATTCCGTTCGAATTCTCCAACAGACAGCGGCTGGCCTTGATCTATCTTCGTAGATAGAGTCGATAATCTTGCCACGGTCGGGACTCGAACCCTTGGACTTCCCAGTCAGACATGTTGCCGGTTGTTGCCATGTACCAATCTCAGTCGGAATAGTACATTATGACACGATTATGTAATGATGGGTATTAATACACGAGTGTGATATTACGATACGAGCGAGTTATTCACTCATATCGTAAACTTCACACGAGTGTATTAATACCCATTACATCGAGTTTAATACAGTATTGTTTCTCCGTCTTATGGTAGCTTTTATAAGTTAAACTTTAACATTGAATCGTTTCGTAGCAGTTGACATGTAGGATTTAGCCAAGGCCACCTAGTGGACAGTTCCATATCCTACCCATCGTAGGTGGCTTTGTTTTCCCAGACTGCCTGTGAGGGAGTTCAAAAGTCACGGCAATAATTTGGACATCACCATTTTCGCTTTTTCTCTTATTTCTGGAGGTGTCAACTCCAGCTTTGATTCACTAGAGATTTTAAACTAAAGAATTCTCCGCTTTTTATGAACAAGCACACGGCACAACATATAACACAAAATAACTTGCGTTCATATCTTAACGTCAATAAAATGTTCGCTTCAAAAACTACCATTGCGCTAGTCAAATAGGATCAAAGTGAAATTACGATCCAATTTATGTTAAATAATATTATAGTAAAAAATTATTAATAATAAAAGAAATTAAAACTGAGAAGCTTAATATAATATTAAATGCAATTTTAATGTACACAATCGAACGAAACGTTTATTATAACGATTCTCAATGATTAATTAAGTGCCAATAATTGGTTTGTAAAATTCTCTGTGATTGGTCAAGAACCTGTATCATAACGAAATCTGTCTCGTAATGAGTATCATTATGATGCCGATTACAGCCATCAAATGACAGAACTATATGGAGTAGAAAATTTGTTTTCCCACCTCTCCACAGGTCTTTTATTCATGAAGTCTTGCATTTCGAAGTCTTCAAACTCTGTTGCAGATTTTTAAGAACGTCTTGTTTGCTCGAAGATAGAAAATAAATGTTTTGAATTTTTTTAGTTCCAAATTCTTCTTGGTTATTTTCACACGTAGTTTATTTCCCAATGCAGTATTTTCATTATATTAGTAAAGTAATAGCAGTAGTATATTTTATTTCATGGTATTATCATTAACATATGCGTACCACATTTGAGGAGGTACTGGAAAAACGTTTCATAAACGTGAAGTAATTTCAAAGGAAGTTTTCCATTGAAAACATTAAATGCTCTGTTGTTTTTTTCGATATGATCAAATTCAAAAATTACTTTCTACTGGGTTCTTATAACATGAATTTTAAAATTATCATTAAGGTTTTATTCCTATCGTCTTGTTTTCCTTCTGCTAGAATATTTAATCTTGGTAACATTTCAAATCCCTTTCCCTTAGATAAAACTTGACACAGTAAAGACATAGAATCGTGCACAATTTATTAGTATTTTTATACAAAATTTCTAGCTTAGATATATACATTAAAATTCCAAGAAAATCTTAATAAAGTTCCGAAATATTAATCAGAAATTCATTTCTGCAGCACTCATATGTTATTTCAATGTTTTTTAAGAAAACTTTTTAAGACAATAATTGCCGCCCAAGAAAAATGATTTTTTTAATGGTATTATTTTGGAGTGGGAAATAAAGACCAGTGATACTTAAGAAAATTTTCATAATTCGTGAAAAAAACAAAAGTAGTTCGGTATTTGTTGAATGGACTTGGAAGGTTCTAAAATCAAAGATAAATAGTTAAATATTTGTATGTTAATCTTGTCTACTGCTTGTCTTTGCAGGATGCATCATGATACAGATGATGAAACATGATACATGATTCAAAAAATTTTCATCTTAAATTACCAGCATTCATAAAATTCTCCAAGAGTGAAAGATTGATTACGGTATTCGCTCAACAATTTTGTTTTATTCAATACAAGTTTTCTTCTCACAGTCTGTATAAATTTAGTAGGATTTTGTATTTTAGTTACAGTACAATTTTTCACATTTATTTTCACTCAAAGAGAAGTGCTTATTGAAATAAATAATATTATAATCTAATGTGAATAGTTCGACTGTCGATAATTGAGACACGAAAAATCCCATTAATTTTACTTATTCAGTTTATTGTCTAATGATAGCCAAAAAATTTTAGTAAATTTTGAGAACATATCCTACAATTTGTTTCATATTTAACGCACGAAGGAGACGTTCCATCGCCTCCGATTTTATTTGAGTAGTATAGATACCTGTTGCGGTAGTATAGATACCTCACACGCAACCAATCTTTATAAATGAGGTCTCTAATAAAGAGAATTTCACGGAGACGTGACCAATTGCACTTCAACTTTACAAATATGAAGGATTTGTTTAAAAACCGCTTCTCAATATTCATGTTTTTTTTTTTTGTTTTTTTACATTCTGTGTCATTAAATTACTCCTAAACGAAGCGTCTCAGGGCCTTAAAAACGAAAATATTGAGGCCGAAGGCCTCAAAGAAACGTCCCTCACACCGTAATCTACAGGATGAGTTCTTCTTGAAAATTCTATATTTTTGCTAGTTCGACGCTTCTAAATTCTACCCCACTTGCTTAGAGCCTGTAGAATCTGCAACTGCATGTGAAATTGAATTAATTATATAATTTTCTACGCGAGTGAATTACACAGTTGTACCTCTCTGCTCGCTAATAACGTTTAATGAGAATAGTTTGTAATGACAAGAATGTATTTTATTGTTATAAATTATAAGGAGAAATAGAACAAGTGGCCGAAGATAACAGGGTTTTGAAAAAATATTTATTATAAGCTTCATATGGAAATGGAAAAATAGGGGAAAAGGTGGAGTTCTACATGCGAGAGTTCTCACACGGGTATTCGAGTATTTTGCTATTTACCCGCTCTGCATGTTTTGAAAAGTCTCTCGACGTTTTAATTTTCTATTTCTACGAAAGAGAATTGGGTGCCCAAATGGTGGTTATTACGCTCTCACGTGGCGGACATCCCACAGCAAACATACTACTTTCGTCGTCTGAGTCCTCGAACTCTCTTATTTTCTGCTTTCAATGCACCTGTCGTTCTATGTCCAATATCGTTACCGCATCCTCTGAAATCAATTATAAGATTATAAAGAATACGAATGATGAAGACTTCTTGTGAAATATCTTGGTCATAAGGATTACCACCACAACTGGGACAACGTTATCTTTTCCAGCTGACGAGGACGAAAATTCAAGAAAGTTTAAGACTTCCGAAGAGACATTTTTTATCAGAAAACGCCAAGCGTACAGCTTCCTTTCGAGGCGGCAAATTACCGCTTTCAATCAAGATTTATAAAAGTGAAGGCAGATAAATCAAAGATCTTTGTTCTAAGATACTGACCGTCAGATCCGAAGATGCGAGAAGTTTGACCCAGTCTGTTGGAAAAAAACTCGGTCGCGAAGATGGGAAATCGCTCCACCAAACAAGACGGGGGGCCGGCTGGGGCGCCCTGGGGGCCAAGAGGCGAGGAGAAGCGAGAAGAAGCGAAACGAAAGGGAGGCGAAGCGAAGGCATGCAAGGTGACGCGAGCCGTGCTGCGAAGCGAGGCGAAGCGGGGGAAGCGGGGCGAAGCGGGGCGAAGCGGACCGTGACAGAAAACGCACAGACCAGCTTTTGGCTTTTATTCTTTCAGTTTGGAACCTTAAAGTTTCTGCACAGAAATTGTATGAGAATCTACAAGAAAACTGTACTGTGTATATTGGGCTTAAAACTGTTAAACTGAAACTACTGGCAATACACTACACTGTTGCTCTGGCATGCTGTGCAGATGGTACAAAACTGCTTCCATTTTCAACTTCCAAGCCTAAGCATTGACGAAGGAATGACAGCCAACAGGTATTCATATTCATGTGCACAAAAAATCTGGATGGATGAAGTAATTTTAAAAATACTTCTTAATAAACTGTGAGAGAAACGAGGAGCTCTTAAAAACAGCTTTGTTAGTTTGGGATCGATTTCATGTGCATTTGACTTATTTCACCAAACAAAAATAAACAGAAATGAAAACCGTTGTTCCGAGAGGACTCGCGTGTCAATTGCAGCAACTCGACGTAACAATAAACAGACCTTGCAAAGCATATATGCACGAGGAGTGGGATCAATGGATGTCACCAGGACAGGTAACGACATCAGGGGGAATATTGAAATGTCCGTCCATAACGCCGGTTTGTGAATGGATCAAAACTACTTCCTGAACCAAAGTTGACTTGAATGAAAATTATTATGAATTCTTTCAAGAAGTGCAGCATAAGGAATTCTTCGGATGGAACTGAAAATGATTGATTGTTGTTTTAACAGCTCAAATTCTTCTAGTGACAGTGTCTCGGACCAGGATTGACAAGTATCGTAATACTGTTTAAGCAAGAATTTACTATTTCAGTGAAACCTATGTGTAATATTGGGGTGGTTTAAAAAGTAATCGCTATTGTCAGGTGCTGGTAATATTGATTTTTTTCATGTAGCAATCTTTAAATATTCATCTTTTTAAATCACAGATTTAGGCATACAAATACAAGTTTATTGTGTTTTAAAAACCCAATCTTCATGAAAATAAAATTCCAATTTTCCTGTCATAAAATAAAATTCAAATATAAAACATTAAGAATTAAGTCCTGTTTGAAAACGGGGCTGCTTCTTATACATCGGCAAATACGGGAATACGAAAGAAAAAAATCTCGTTCATCATGCCACCTCTCCCCGAGCAGCCATTCCCGACGTCTCTCGCCCACCGTTCCCCATATGTAACAAGCGTCCTGCAGAGAGGCGAAGAGGTCGTTAAGTGCGCGGTGGGTGGGGTGGGGGTACGCCCCCACTCTCATTCCGTTCGTCTGCTCCTTTCCTTCCTCGCCGCCAAAGCCCATACGGATGGGCCCCAAGGGACGCCACGCCCGCGCTAATGATCCGAAGCCGCGGGCGCCGCCGCTACAAATTAAGCGCCAGCGCCGCGCTCTTCGCAGCCGCCCAGCGAAGCCTTCCGCAGCCCCATCAAATGGGGTTGTGTTCACTTTTTCCGATATATGAGTAGTCTTCACGCAATTCTGGGTGAAATATAGAGTTTTTTTCGTTCTCACCTACTACTTACTCAGTATAAAATAAAGAACTGTAATGGCGCGAGAAAAAAACGGCGTATTTTCGACAGAAAAATTGTTATTGCCGGCCTGGTAAAGAAAAGTGAATACATTTTGTTCCTATATGCGGTAAATTACTTCCTCTCATACGTTGTGTAGTCAGAATTTACGTTTGGTGTGTCCTTAATACCGAAAATTGATTGACGGCAAAACGTTTGCCCGTCCACTTGTCCGGGTCTATGAACAACGCTAGCGGCTAAACCATAAGTACGAATTTCACCAAACTTGGTATTCAGCAATAGATGTGACTGACGTTGCGGATCCTTGAATTTGAAATGGATATTTTGATTTTTGTTGGTACTTTCCATTAAGCCTCAATATTTTCAAAATTATCCCAAAAATGGTTCCAACTCCCTTTGATGGAGCAAAAGACGCCTAAAGAAATAGCGTAGGTCAGATTTTCGTTGAACTCCCTAAAATTTAGAAAGTTTTAAAAGTGGTATTTTTTCCTTGATAAAATCATTTCACCGAAAAAAATCTTCAAATATAATATTCGATTTTTCGAAATGTAAGTATTTTTCGCGTTAAAAGTAGACAATCTTGATCTTTGATCTTTAAATAATTATTTTCTCAGAAACGGCTCCAAATTTTGTGTTTAAGTTTGTTCCTCATGTTTAAAAAACACGGTAAAAAAGTGGTGCTCGTACCTTTTTCTGCACTCTCTCTATATTTTAGGAAATTCCAAACAAAAGATTACAATTGTAAAAGTGGAATATTGATGATTTTTTCGTATTAAATAAAATCAGTTCAAAAAATCATTTTTAGAAAGCTCATGAATTTTTTTTAAAAAATTGAGAACTTCACTGTAATTTTGCAAATTTTCGAAATTGCAAATGCGAATTTCCCGCATTTTTTTGGCCAGAATCTTTCAGAAGTTATTTAATCATAAGCAGTTAGGAGTTAATTTTTTAGGAGTGGTCTAATTAACTAGTAATTTAATTACTTATATTGTACTTAAATTACTTAATTCGTAATATTAATAACTTATTTATCAGGTGTTATTTAATATAATATTTCACGCTGCGAGATCAAATAATAGGACGATGCGTTCGAAATACTCGAAATAACTTTCCATTGAATTACCTTACTTCGTAAGAAGACAAGGTTTTTTAATCACGCGCCGAAAAACGGTGAATTATGTACAGAAAAACTCGTATTACCGGAACCTGGTAAAGGAACGGTGGATAAATCTAGTTCCTATAAATAACAAATTACGTCCTCTAATACATTGTGTAGTCAGTGTTTTATGTCAGTAATCCATGTTTTGTGGACTAAAATATCGATTGATAGGAAAACAGTGAGTCCATCTGTAATTCTAGATCTTCAAGGGTTCAGCAGATTTTCTCGAAAATTGATATTTGTGAGTCGATTTAAATGAACTAATCATAATCTTAGCAGTAATATTTACTCGCAAAAACATACTTCCACAATGATGAAGGTAAGGCCTCATTCACAAAGCAAACTTAAACGTAACGTAATACCGGAAACTTATTAGTAATATTTACATGTAAAATTAAGCATTCACAATAATTAACATAAGACCTCGTTCACAAAGCAAACTTAAACTATTGTAAAGCATAATGTAACTCCGCAGTAATATTGACACGTAAAAACATACTTCCACAATGATGAAGGTAAGGTCTCATTCCCAAAGCAAACTTAAACGTAACGTAATGCCGTAATCTTAGCAGTAATATTTACACGTAAAAATTAACATTCATAATGGTTAACGTAAGGCTTCATTCACAATGCAAACGTAAACAGAACGTAAACTAGCAGGAAAATGTAGACGCAAAAACAAGCATTCACAATGTAGAACGAAGCAGAAACGTCGTTTGCGGCTTGTTACGTTTACGTTTGCATTGTGAATGAGGCTTTAGGCCGCCTATGGTGGGAGTGGCCAAGCCAGGTCGCCCACTCCAACGGAGTTGCCTCTCTCAGCCGCTTCCCGTGCTCATCCTTACAGTCTTTTCGCGAGCTCCGTTGGTCCGTCACTGTGAAGTCCCCAGTCGCCTCTCTCAGCCGCTTCCCGCGCTCGCCAAGCACTGTCCGATTTCGGGCCCCGTTGGCCCGTCAACCGGAGTCTCCAGACTCCTCCGGTCGCGGGCGCCGTCGGCCCGTCACCGTGCAGTCTCCACACGGCTCTTTCCTTCCGACTGCGACTGCCTCTTTCATTGTGACTCCCCGCCTCTTCTACTCCCGGTGCTTGCAACCTCCTTTTGAACTCCAGGCGACGTCACGCCCGACACCCGTCACACGGCACTTCGGTTGATTGATTGATTGATGGATAGTGATTCCGGGCGCATCAACTACGGAGGTCACTATTCCCGTAAGTGTAGTGCATGTTATTTCATCGTGATATTGCTGTGATCTTCCCCACTGGTTGGCAGATCCGGCGCCGACCTACTGTCGGCTAGCGGGAGGTTTCCCAACCAGGTATCTCCCACCAGCAGGGCACCGCCACAGTCGGGACAAGTTCTAAGTTCCCGACCGGTCTCCCGGCATGTGTGGTAGTGGAGTGCAAGTTAGAGTGTGTGTGTGTGTGTGTGTGTGTGTGTGTGTGTGTGTGTGTGTGTAAGGGATGAGGATAGGATGAAGAGGAGGAAGGAAAGATCGCGCTCGGTCTGTGGCCCGTTTGTTAGGGTAGTGCTCCGGCATTCGCCTGGTGTTGATCGGAGAAACTACGGAAAACTACCGATCAGAGCAGCCGGCCGCTAGAATTCTCCTCCAGACTGCGACTGAATTCGACCTAGCTGAAAAGCTATTGTCGAGAATCTTGCCGCCGTCGTGAATCGAACGTAGGACAGCCCGATCAGAGGCACTGTAGTGACATCAATTGCTGCACTGAGCCGCCGCTCCCGGTACGGCACTCTGGAATAGAATTACAATTAGCTTGAGATTCAGGTTAACTACAAGTCATCCAGATACATGTGAAAAGTAATAACTACTGAACCATATACTCGTCATTCCAGCAATAAAAATAATTAAAACAAAACCGAAAAAACGCCACTCCGGTGGCCGCTTCCGCCAAGGCGAAGAGCCCTGAAAACGCCCACCACCCCACCACCTGCACCCCAATTCAAATTGGCCTCGCACAGACTAGCTGTTAACATTTTAAAACTTCAAAAGTGAAGATGCACATTTTTGTCTTAAACCAAATCCATTGTAAAAATTGAAATCTTTAAAGAAAGGTCATGTACAATGTTTTGTAAAAGCGAGTAGTTTTCACGTAATTTAGGCTTGAAATTAATGCAATTAATAAAAGGAAACATTGCCACAAAGACAACTCCTATTTTTTTCTTTCAAATGTTTCGTACTTGAAACAAGGGACGATTAAAAGAATAACGCAGGTCCCATTTTCTTTGAACTCTTTGAATTTTCGAAATTTGCAAATTTATAATGAATAGGAGAATCTATGTCCTTTTGTTGCACTGCTAATTTGAAAGCTACAAACGTTGCTTCGGCTTTGGGTTGGTTGGTTAGTTAGCGATTCCGGGCGCATCAACTACTGAGGTCATTAGTCCGGTAAGTGTAGTGCATGTGTTTTTTCCTCGGGAGGTGATGATGATCTTCCCCCGTTGAATGGCAAGATCCGTCAAAGACCTACCGTCGGCTAGCGAGGTTTTCCTCAACCAGATATCTCCCACCAGCGAAGCACCGCCCCAGCCGGGACAATCTCTACGCTATCCACTGGTCTCCCGGCATGTGTGGTGGTGTAGTGCACATTAGTGTGTATGTAAGAGGTGAGAATAGGACAAGGAAGAGGAAGGGAAGATCGCGCGCTGTCCGTGGCCCGTTTGTTAAGGTACTGCTCCGGCATTCGCCTGGTGGTGATAGGAGAAACCACGGAAAATTACCAATGCGAATAGCCGGCTGCTAGAATTCTCCGCTTTGGAATTTCGTTCCCAGAAACACTTGCTTCTCAACCACCCGATCAGATTCATTCTAAATGTATTGGTGGAAATGTTCGAAAGATTGTGAGAAACCCTCGATTTTTTATCTCGGTTATAGAAGTGAATAAAACTTGTGATGCTTGAACAGTGCATACCTTCTCCCATTATTTCTCAACCCTTACTCTGCTCAGGTTCTTTTTGACCCCAAGGGCAAATAATGTGTTGCAATACACTGAAAATTATTCCCATGAACTTCTCCTTTTAGATAAGCTATTTATGTCCAATTTTATATTGTTGTAAACTTTTCAGTTTTTTAAGATTTTTGCTCTTGGAAATAATTTAATTTTTATTCGGTTAGGGTCAGAAATGCCACATTTAACAATTAAATTAGAAAACAAATTCTTAAAGCGTGTTGTTCAGCAAATTCTTAAACCGTTTTGTAGTATTCTGTTACGATTTCTGAGTGAAAATTTGGGGTATTTGTCTATTTAAATTTGGTAGCCGTGTTTCAAACACTCTCATGTTGGTAAGATTGACACCTAGTATGTATAGTTCTGAGGATATGCTAGATTTTTTTTCTGGAAACAACATTATTCCTTATTTAGTGCGATGTAGTCAATAAAGCAAATATCATAACTTTCTCAATAAATAATTTCAAATAGTATCCTTGCATCAAATGCTCGTGAACTATTGTGTAAAAGGTTTTGGGTAAAAAAATACCCCAAACAGATTCCACGTAAGTATTCGAGAAATAGAGTCGAAGGGTTAATTTGCAAGTTTCGATAATTCTGATAGATCAACGAAAAGCAGACATGCGCCGTTCTTTGAATTGTTCCTTGTACTTTCTACGGAAAATTCGAAGAAAAAATTAGGATCTGTTTTTGAGGAAAGATTTTTTTGTAAATGGCATTTATTTGAGGCATAATTTACGCAAAAAACTACTCGTTCTTTTTTAAAAAAAATTGCATGATGTTCTATAAAGAGGTAACTTTTTAGAACAGATCTGTTTCAGGCAAACCCCGCTATCTTCAACTTTGTAGATTTGAAATGTTAACTTTTTGCGATTTTGGAAAATACGAAGGAATACCGGAACCGGAACTGAGAAAAGCATCCATTTTTTAGTGTTGTTTCGTAGATACTTGGAAAAAATTTAAAAACAAATATTGGACCAATGTTTTATAAAATAATGGTTTAACAATTTCATATATTTCAAGCAAAATTACGCGAAACTACTGAAATTTAGAAAAATTGTACAGGAATTTATTTTAAATTCTGAATGTCAATTTTGGAGGAAATCTGCCGAACGGTTTTGGTGCTAGCTTTGACCTCAAACGGACTGACGGACTGACGGACTGACGGACGGACGGACGGACGGACGGACGGACGGACGGACGGACGGACGGACGGACGGACGGACGGACGGACGGACATAGAACAAGATTTAGACACTTTGTTCTTTACAAGGGCCCGACAATAAAAGTAATTTGTGTGGCATGTACATAGGTTCGTAATGTATTCCTTTTAATTTATTGCCCATATTGCGATTAGATATAACGAATCCTGTCGCTAGGCGCAAGGGACCGAAAGGGCAAGAGGGCGCGCCAACGAGACAGCCAAGCGCCCCCTGCGGAAAACCCCAGTTGCTTTCAGCAGCAGATTTCCCCGGAGGGAGGGGTTCGAATCCCCGTCCACAACAACACACCCACCCGGACCCCAAACGCACCAACAACCGCGAAAAACGCAAACACGGGATCAGTTTTAGGCCCAAACGGCTCCCGGGTTTGCCACTCAATTGAAACCAACTAAGCTACGCTTAATGCATAATAAACATGAGCAAACAACCCACTCGGAACCCGAGATAATTGTATTCAAATTGAGTCCCAATCGAGCCGGCGGGCGCCGGGGGTCCTAATATGGTCCGTAGGGATCAACGAGCTTTAAAAACCCGTCACAGAAAGCAGTGTGTGTGTTATTGATTTACAGTGCGGCTGATGGACTTGGTGTGTGTGGGGTTGTAGTAAACAAAACAAGGTTGCGGAGCGCGTCGACTCTTTTTGTTTACCGTTCCCACGCGGAAGATTGCCCTCCGGCGGTGTTCGCTCACAGTTGCTTCGAATGGAGGGCTCCAGTGGAGCGCAACTGATTGGCCAGGGGACATCGCGGGAGTTGGCGGACTGCGCAGGCGCGTTCGGAACGGAAGGGCGAAACTTAATTCGAGACGTATTGGTTGGTTGGTTGATTGGTAGTGATTCCGGGCACGGTAACCCCTGAGGTAGCTAGTCCTGTAAGTGTAGTGGATTTTTTCTTCTGGAGATGACGGTGATTTTCCCCCGCTGGATGGCGAGATCGGGCACCGACCTATCGTCGACTACCGGGGTTTCCCAAACCAGGTATCTCCCACCAGCGGGGACAAGCTCTAAACCCCCGACCGGTCTCCTGACATGTGTTGTAATGCAGTGCATGTTAGTGTATTCGTGTGTAAGGGTTAAGGATAGGACAAGGAAGAGGTAGGAAAGATCGCGCACGGTGCGTGGCCCGTTTCTTTGTAGGGTACTGTATTCGGCATACACTTGGTGTTGATCTGAGAAACCACGGAAAACTGCCGATCAGAGCAGCCGACCTCTAGAATTCTCCTTCAGACAGCGACTGAATGCGAACTAGCTGACAAGATAGTGTGGAAAATCCTGCCGCCGTCGGGACTCGAACCTTGACCCTCCCGGTCAGAGGCACTGCAGTGACATGAGTTGAGGCCCTGAGCCACCTCTCCCGGCATGAGACGTGTTGTATGGGACCACAAATTTGTCAATGAGCCCAATTGGTCACAATGGGACTGTGTTCGAAGCAAGTAAGAACCGTTTTGATATTAAAAATTAATAAGTGCACTTTTTTAAACTATTTTATTTTTATAAAAATTAGCATTAATCTAATTTCCAACATAATTATCCCCAATATTAAGGTACTTATCATATCGCACAACCAGCTTCTGAATTCCATCCTCATAGAAATGTGCCGCCTGATGTGCCAATCAAGGCAGTAAGTTCGTTTTGATTTCATTATCGCCATCGTGTCGTTGACCCAGTTGATTTTTCAAGTGAAGGATCAAATAACTGGGCACCATGTCAAGGATATGCATTTGGTGAACAAGTTGATTCAGCTAAATGACGCGATGAGATATAGGGTTAGACGAGCCACGTACAAATGGACATTGTCATGCAACAAAAGAATCCTCTTACTGAATATGCATCACTTTTTGATTTGGGTTGCAAAACTCAATTTTTGTAATTGTTAAAAATATAGAAAGTCGATAAAAATGGGACTAGCATCAGCTTTTAAACCGGCCTTTGAAACATATGAGGAGAAAATTTTTAAAAAAATATTGGATTCGTTTTTGAGAGAATACTTGTTTAAAACATTCTTGCCCTAGAACTGCACACTAAAATCTACTGGACCTGAACAACATTTCAAATTCACAGAGAAGGAAATTTCTGATGACAGCCGTGTGTCACTTTATGTAAATTTGAATTACACCGTTAGCTTGTCCTCATGCAACTTATTGTCTCAGTTAATGACAATACTTCGCCAAAGATATCAGCTAATTCGTCGGTGGTGCAACTAGAGTCAACTGGAACGCAGTGTGTAGTTTCTGATTGTTCCCCACACAAATAATACAATAGAAATACTAGTCCTCCTATAATGTTTATCCGATATGCGGGGGACATTCAAAACATTTTGTTCCATATGCATTGTTGTGTGATGATTTCAACGTACATTTGTAAACATTGTGTTAAAATTTAAAGAAAGACATGAAAAAACAAGAAAATGTACTTTTCAAATTTCATTTTTGTTTTTTCTTCTATTCATTTTTTCTTAAATGAAAATAAAATGCTTTAATACACTTTTGCATCATACAATTTTGTGAATATTTTGTAACAATAAAAACCTTTGGGGTACGAGAGACGCCAGTGTTCAGTTTATGTAACAAAATATAAGTGTGAATTTGCAGGGTTAATATTGCCTATATTTCAGGAAGAATTACAACAAAACTACTGTAATTTTCGAAAAATTGTACATAAATCCATGTTCAACAATTAGAAACTATCCAACATCATTTATTTAGAACTGCAGGTAATCGCCTACATTTCCGTGATCCATTTATAAATCACGGATATTTAACTATTTCGCGTCTGTAAGGTATTCCCTCTCTCTCCTCGTTGGGAAACTATTATGATCTAGACTTTTTTCAAAATAATTAATAATCAAATAATCCGATTTTACAGGTGTGTAAATTAGCAAATAACCTTTACATTGCTCTCTGGAAACCTTCCCATCCGAACTTTACAAGAGATGCAAAAAATTAGCTGTTCCTTTTTAATTGATATATAATTGTAAATTAAAATTTTATTGAATTATTGATATAAAATTGTATATTATTATTGGATAATGGAATTTGATTCTATGAGATTAGTTATGCCATTATTACTTCGTTACCTATCTATCCTACTCACATGTTAACATAATTCATTTATATAAAACTTTGATAATGGATGAAAATTCCTAAAAAAAATAAATAAAATAAATGACCTTATTTAAAGGCCTGTCTTTGAACAAAGAATTGTATTAAGGAATATATTTCTATATTCAATATGGTAGCTATAGGATGGCACAAAAAATTTAGACCTTTTCAATTTTCGAAAAATCAACGATTTCAACGAAAATGAAATGCTCTTGTGCGACCTTTATGCAATCCAAGAATAAAATTCAATCCAAAAAGTGTGGAGCCATTTTTGAGAAGATTTGAAAATGTTGGTCCTGAGCCACAAGGCTTTATGTAAAGTACCATTGAAAGTGAAAACATCCTTTCAAAGTTGGAGGTCTTCGATATCGTTTACATTCACCGGGCCATATCAATTTTTGGAAAAAATCACTGAATGATTTAAGCGCTAGCGTTGACCAAAGATAGTCGAAGATACGTTTTGCAGTCAATCGATCTTCCAGTAATAAAGACCCTCAAAACATGGATTCTGACTACATAAAATTTTGGAAGAAGTAATTTACTACGTATAGAAACATGATTTATCCGCAGTTTCGTTACCAACGTCCGGCATTAAGAGTTTTTCTGTCAAAATATTTTTACCTGTCATTTGCTCTCCGTAGTATAAGAATACATTCTGTCGCGAAAGCAGTATGCAAGTAAAAAGTACGGGAAATGCGCGCCATTCTGACATTATTATTCCTCCTCTTAGAGTTGGTACTTAACAATTTCACAGATTTATAAAAAATACGCGACATCATTTAAAAAGATCTACAAATATTTGAAGTAAGTTGCAGGAAACATCGAAGCCACAAGAATCAATGTGGAAGAAAAATGGCTGAAAAGTTGGAATATATTTAAAAATTTCCAGCAGGAAGGACGCAAGCCGAAATTAAGATGTGTGGTGTATCGATGTAGAAAAGATTTACATATTCACAAGTAAAATATGACACCCCAAAAGCATTTTTTCAAGTCTTTCAGCACCAATTCTCGAAGGCTTCTCAAATGAGACGTTATTATCCTAGAAGAATAAAATATTTCTTAACTGCAAACAAGTTAGAAGAGTTACTAAAAATGCTATTGAAATCTTTTCTATTTACCAAAATCAGTGCTTTTAACGTGTAGCGTACTGTGGCAAAGAAATCCTGTTTTTTAAGCGAGTAAGAATCCTCCGCACGCCTTTCTTCGGAGGGAAGGCAAAGCCTGCTGTCGCATAGAAAGATACTGGGCGTAGATTTACTGCAAGTAAGATACTCAAGCCGACCTGGATGGCCGAGGTGGCTAAGAGCGAGTACCGACTCAGCGCTTCGGTCCGAAGGGTCGCGGGTTCGAGTCCCGCCTTGGGCATGGCTGTTTGTCCCTTGACATTGTGTGTGTGTGTTGTCGCGGAGGGCCTCGCGTTTTGCTGACCCCAGATCAGAGAAGCCCGCAAGAGTGTTTGTCTAGTGTATGGTCGAATATGCGTCCCTTCGGGACGTAAAGGGCAACCGGCTGTCGGCTGGATAAAAGCCCTAGGAAAGAAAGAAAGAAGAAAAAAGATACTCAAGCCCAAAAGAAGCATCTGAGCTAAATTCTAGTCGCCTGCTTCGTCATCCGAGTGATTCCTTCTTTCGCTCCAAGATGGCGAAAGGAGCTTAGGGTAATTTGCGTGGTGAGGCGGAAGAGCAGACCTAATGAGTGATCCCAGCCGGATGCGACCGTGCTCAATACTTTCTACCGCGAGCGGTGGCTCAGTGCATCAACTGATGTCACTGCAGTGTCTTTGACCGGGAGGTCCTAGGTTACACTCCCCACGGCGGCAGGATTTTCGACACTAGCTTTCCAGCTAGGTCGAATTCAGACGCTGTCTGGAGGAGAATTCGAGAGGCCGGCTGCTCTGATCGGTTGTTTTCCTTGAGTTGCCCGATCAACACTAGGCGAATGCCGGAGCAATACCCTAACAGGCCACGGACCGCGCGCAATGTTTCCTTCCCCTTCTTCTTTATATCCTCACCCGTACACACACTTACTCTAACATGTTCTAATCACATGCCGGGAGACCGGTCGGGAGCTTAGAGCTTGTCCCAGCCGGGGTGGTGTCCCGCTGATGGGAGATACCTGGTTGAGGGGAAAGCCCGCTAGCTGACGGTAGGTCGGCGCGGGATCTCACCATCCAGCGGAGGAAGATCACCGCCACCTCCCGATGAAAAAATATTCACTTCACTTAAGGGACTAATGACTGAAGTAATTGACATGCCCGGAATCACAAACAAACAAACAAACAAACAAACAATGTTTTCTTCCTTCTCCTGCCCAAAAAACAGAGCCGAGTTGCTGACCCTTCTAGCCCCGGGACACTCATTACCCGATTCACAGAGAGAGCGGTGCTTGCTAATTTACAAAATGAGAAAGAACCACATATCACATGTTGATGAAACTCATTAGCAACTTTGGAAGAAAAACTGTACATCAAATAATGTATTTATATATTACAATTCTTTTATGTTTTCTGTTGCAGAATGTGATATTTGGCAAACCAAGGCAATGGACCATTGTCGAATCAAAGCTGGGAATGCCGGAACAAATTTCCACACGCGGTTGGTTTACCCAACAATTTACCCCTGCATTCGTGTGTGAAACGAGAAATATAATTGATGTGTTTGCGAACGATATTACTTAATGTTCATATTGTCAATGAGTAAGATAACCATGCTCGTTAAAGTATTGAAATTGTTTGGCCGTAAATAATTCAGCAACAAATGTAGATATCAATATTATTTGAATCCTTATTCATCGTTAATTGTGTTTCATTCGAAATATTTCCTGTTTTATAAACAATAGCGATGGAGTTCTAACGATATTAATTGAAACCGCAACAAAAAAATTCATTTCAAGCTCTTCATTTAACCTTCACACGGACCGAATAACTGCGCATGAAATGACTGCACGCGTTAAATGAGCGTTCACGAAAGTTTCACAGTCACATTGAAGATCATTACTACAGCTTCGAAGATCATACTAAAGGGAGGCCTTGATAGTTCGAGCTCAGACCCATTGTTGTGGAGTGTCAGGCGGCCATCTCGTCTGTGACGAGACAGGTAGTCCGCCTCGGACTCGCTAGAATGCGCTCGCGCTGCGTTTTAATTCCAGTAATATCGCCACATCGAGTTTTGCAATGTCCAATTAAGTTTAATCAACCAGTTGATTTCGTAACCCTGTTGCCCGCAATCAGAGTTTAGCGTTCGATACTGACCGTTGGAGTGGAGAGAGTAAATCGCAATGATGATCTGCTCGGGGCTCGTGCAGCGACGGACCGCACCCGTTCAAACAGGGGCCGAACCGACCGACCGCGCGCGTTGCACCCGAGACAAATAGGGATTGTGGGCTCCACCTTGGGAAAAATATGAATGTAATTTTCGATTGATATGTGAAAACAATAGTTGCTTCTGATGATTATTTTAACAAAATTTCTCAGAAATGTATTTTGTAATGAATTGATTGGTTAGAGATTCCGGGCGCGTCAAGGTCATTAGTCCCGAAAGTGTGATCATGTTTTTATCCCCGGAGGTAGTGGTGATCTTTCCCCGCTGGATGGCGAGATCCGGTTCCAACCAATCTCCTAAAGAACTTAGCATTTTCCAAATTCCAAACGTTTACTTCGCAGGCTTTTATTGTTCAGGGAGAGAATTACATAACGGTCTTACATATGGGGGTTCCTGTATTTACGTTAGAAATAATATCGATTCTATCTCCTTGGTGGAATTAAATGTGTATTCCGTTGAAAACGTTAGAAACATTTCTGTTGTACATGTTCCTTCGCTACAAATGATATTACTTTGCCCAACTGGCCTCCAACAAAGAGAGCTGCAGATTATATTCTGTCCTTAGAAAAACTGGAGACAACACTTAATAAAGTCAGCAATCGCTCTTTTAAATTCATTGCTGTATGCGGATATTTTAACATTAATTATATTGTCGAATCTTGCGAGTAAGAACGGTTTCTCAATTTAATAAATTCTTTCAATTTAGATATTATAATAAATGTACTACATACACGGATCATACTAAATTCAATTAAGATGCGATCAAATTATAATTAACAAAACTACTAATCGATATGAAGTTGAAACAAAAGATTTAGGATACAGTGACCACGATGCACAAATTCTCACCCATCGGCTAGCAGCCCCCTCCCCCCCCCCCCGACCCCCAGCGCCCACCAGCGGGACACCGCCCCGGCGTGGATATGCTCTTAGCTCCCGACGTGTATAGTAGTGTAGTGCATGTGATGTGAATGTGTGTGTGTGTGTGTGTGTATGCAGGATAGGACAATGAAAAGGAAAGTTCGCGCTCGGTCGGTGGCCCGTTTGTTAGGGTACTGCTCCGACATTTGCTTGGGGCTGATCGGAGAAACCACGGAAAATTACGGATCACAGAAGCCGGCATCGATTTCTCCTCCAAACAGCCTCTGAATTCGGCCTAGCTATATAACTAGTGTCGAAAATTCTGCCCTCGTCGAGACTCGAACTCCAGGACCTCCCTGCCAGAGGCACTGAATTAGCATCAATTGGTGCCCTGAGTCACCTAAGCTGCTATATTTTGCAATGAAGCTTTTGAGCATGTATTTTAAAAAATTGGATTGACATTGTCATTGTACAAGTGCAAATGAAATTGCTTACACAAACTGGGAGTGTTACAATATTGCAGGTACTTATTCTTAATTTCATGATTATCACTATTTCATCAGAGACATCAATATTCGATATTTCAGTGATGACAATTATGTATTTTTTTTAAAAAAAGGCAATTCACGCTTTAAGATGGCAGGTTTTTAAATATGATACCAATATATATATTCTACAATATAGTTAGGGGCCAAAAACATCATGCAGCGCGGAATCAGTGAAATACATAGTTACAAAATAAACTTAATTTAATCTTAAAAATACTACGGCTAATGTAGAGGAATTTGTATCAAAATTGTCTGGAAATTCTCGAAGAAAATCAAAGAACATGAACAATCCTGAAAAAATAACATCATTGGTTGATTCTCTAACACCTAACACACACGTTCAACAAAACATTAATTTCCGATTTCTAAACATTAAAAATAGACACTGGCAGAGAGTAAAATTAGAAACCATTCACATACAACAACCTGCATAACCAGATTGTCATTTGCCTGAACCCTTAACTATTCGTGTCGGGACATTACCCGAGTGCTTTTTCTTTCCCTCACATCTCTTAAGATAGCTGCTACAGGAAAAATTCCTTTCAGGTAATCTACCATGACGTCAATACATTTCCGTAAATGTGCCCAACAATACATCTACAGGTATCAATAGTCTGTCTGTTTTGACCGAACGCAACCGGCAGTGTTCGTAGAATTTCCAGGTTGTGCCCGGCTCGACCAGACTGTGTACATTAAATCTGTGTATTGAATTTTTGAACGCGTGAAATAGTAAGTAAAATTGAGAATTGTTTTAGCATTTGTATAGTATATATTAGCATTATATTGAAATAGAGGTGACACAAATCGATGTAATTCAAACGGAACAACACAACAACGAGAGCATTAATTGAGTAATCTGAAACGAAGATAAATAAATTTGATGAATGTCCAAACACGAACGACAATAAGTATTCTCAATGTTGTGCAATATGCAACAAAACACTTTTCAAAAATCTCATTAATTATATATCCTAATTGTAAAAAGTAATATTTAATTTAATATTAATTGTACAGATCTCCTATTGTATTCTGAACTTCTATAATGATGAATTTAATGCATTTATTTTTTTGTGAAAGAAGAATAAACATTATTTCGATATACTGACAAAACATGATTATTTATCACTTTGGGCTTATCCGTCATTTCAAATATTTTACGACCTTTCTGGTATGTACTCTATGTGTCAGGTCACAGTGACCCGACGCGAGCAGTCACGTATCTTTCTTCGCGCGAGTACTTAGGGTTAACCAACAAAACCTTGAACTCTCGCCCCTCTGCTAAAATTAGCCCAATGTATGCACCCCTCTCGCCAACTCTACCCCGAGACCCGTCCATCTTCGTCCGTCTCAACCCCTCCCTCCTCCCCCTGAAAAGCCCCAGGCCGCACCGCCCCCTCCACCCGACCGTCCCCCTGTCGCCTCAAACAGTTCGCACTTCCCAGACACCGAAGAATTATCAGACACTGCAAGGTGTGTTTGGTACAGTTTATGTAAGAATATGTAATAGTCCCTAACGTAAACAAATATAAATAAATTATTCTCTATATTATTTTAGTTCTGACGATCTCTACATCATTGAAAAGATTCTAAGTCAATAGTCTAAGATACGTACATAATACTTGCTCCTTAAATTTACACAAATACTTCGTCACTAGGAACGTATTAAAAGTATTGGAGAATGTGAAAGTAAATTATGATGTCAAAATGGCAATGCATACTTTCAAACGGAGGTCAGAATATTAAAATGATTTTCAATCCTCACCTTATTGTTCACCTTACTTAAGTTATGATAACTAACTGAATGTTAAGTAGTCATCCATGCCATCCTCTATAACCAATTAACCACTGGTGTGTAAGCTTTGAGTTTACCGAGCCTTTTTTACTTTCTGGCCTTACTTCGTAAGAACAGAATGTATTGTAGCCGCACGCCAGAAATCGGAGAATTTTTGATAGAAAATCTCCCGGGCCTTGGTATCAAGAAAAAAAGATAAATCTTGTTCCTTCCTATATACAGTAAATTACTTTCCCTAACACACTATGCAATAAGAATCCATGTTTTCCCGGTCCTTGATACTGAAAAATCAATTGACTGCAAAATTTGTCTGACTCTATCTGTCCGTGTGTATGTCTGTCTGTGTGTTTGTCTGTCTGTGTGTATGTCTATCTGTGTATATGTCTGTGTGTTTGTCTGTCTGTGTGTTTGTTTGTCTGTGTGTTTGTCTGTCTGACGGACGGTCCGTCTGTCCGTCCGTCCGTGGTCAACACTTGCGCCACAACAGTTTAGCCGGTTTTCTGCAAATATTTTAAAGGAAATTCAGGCCCTCTGATTTTAAAAGGGATAGTTTGATTTTTACGGGTACTTTACATAAAGCTCCAGAAACATTCTCAAAATTTTCTCAAAAATGAATTTACATTTTTAATTAAATTATGCCTCGGATATATTTTCCTGATTTAGACTCTTTTGAGATCTGTTCCAGTTCCTGAAGATTAAAGCGAGCCCCAAATGCTAGATTAAGATGTTTGCGTTACAACGAATTACTACTCCCCCGAATATTTCTAAGGAATTCTATCAGTGCATGGTCTCCATCAAGTAAATCTATCGAAAACTTAGAGTTTTTCTTGAAATATCTATTTTAAAAACCAATCCTAAAATTGGTTTTATTGACAAGTTATGTTAACCCTACACTTTCAGAATACATTCACTCCAAATCCAATTATAGTTAAGTATTTCAATACCATTATAATACAAATTTATGGAAGAAATGCAGTGTTTACGAGTACCTGGTGTACAAGTGAATAGTAGTATCGTACAGCGAGTGATGGATCCAAGGGGAGGGGATTAAAGGGTATATATATTCCACCCTCCAAATTGAACAACGAGGTAAGACAACAGTCCCTTCCAAAATAGCATTTCTCTCTCCTTCTGAAACCTTCAAATTAAATTAAAGAAATAAAGACCAGAAGAACACCTGGTATTAACAATATTAATAATAAGATGATTTAAGAATTAAATAAAGAATGTAAAGCGATTCTTACTGCATTATTTAATACTGCACTTAAACTTGGTTATTTTCCTAAAGATTGGAAAATTGTTACCATATTGCCCTTTTGTAAACCAAGAAAGGATCTTTATTTACCTGAAAAGTATAGATTTATTAGTCTCTTATCTTATATAAACAAAATATTTGAATCAATTATTTTTACAAGATAAAAAAATATTTTACAGATATTAAAGCAATTCCACACACACAATTTGTTTTTAGATGTAATCGTTCTACTACTCATCAATTACTTTTCTTAACATAATTCTTGGCAAATGCTTTTCATAGTAAACGACACACTGCTGCTATATTTTTATATGTAGAAAAAATCTTTGATAAGGTATGTCATATTGGACTTTTATATAAATTGAAGCAACTTGGAACTCCTCAATATCTATAACAAATTATTCAAAATTTTCTTGAAAACAGAATTAATCCTATTCTTTCTAGACAATATTCTATTAAAGCCGGCGTGCCACAAGGTTTCTGTTTATCGCGTCTTTTTAATAAATATTTATCTGATATTTCAACTCTAAAGTATTCTGTAATTGAGTTGTAGATGACACTGCTCTTTTCACAGCTCAATCAAATATTTTATGCGCAAATGACAATCTTCCAAATGATGCATTATTATACATCCAATGATCTGATAAACGGAAGAATTAAAATAAACTTGAAAAAATCACAAGCAAAAATATTTACTTTGCAAAAACTCACAATACCACCTCCACTCACCAAAATAAATATTAATATTCCTTGTAGAAATAGTAATATTCCTATATAGAATTATATTCTCAAAATATACTTCTGTTAAATATTTAGTCGTTACCTTCGATAGGAAAGAGCGTATCAAAAATACAATAGACAAAACATACAATAAGATTTTTAAATTATATCCTATTATAAATTGTAATTCCACTTTCAGTATTGAATGTGGATGACTAATTTATTCATCTATTATAAAACCTGCAATTTCACTTGCTAATCCAGTTTGATGTAATGAAGCCGCTACTCATTTAACAAAATTACAATTAGGGCAAAATATTTTTAATAAAAATTACCAAAGCCCCATGGATTATTAGTAACGCTGAGTTATATAGAGAATTTAAATTTCCCCGAAGTTCCTTGTTCTATCTTCTTTTTTAAATTTAGGCCAGTCATATAATGAACCAAAGAGAATTAAATCTCGTTTCCCTAAATATATTTTCAAACCTCCTTACAGTCAAAAATATTTAGTTTATCTTAAACAATTAATAAAATTCGATTCTATATTTGCTATCTCCAAATTTTAGATAATCAAAATCTCAAAAGAAATCAATATAGTTAGCCAAAAAAGGCTAACGATGAGGTAATTAAGTTCTGAGTGACGGACTCTAAAAGTTATTACGTTTTCCATTGTAACTCACTTCCTTCGAAGGCAGAAATGCCGAACAAGCAGAATAATAAATAAAAATGATATCCGGCTACAATGAAAGTCCGATATCATAAATGAAACCAATAAAGCAAAGGCCTGATATGTTATATATATATATATATATATATATATATATATATATATATATATATATATATATATATATGCATCTTTTATATAAAACTGCTATTTTTGACACTTTTAACGTATGCATACCCTATATCAAGATGTGCTGCCCGTACTGTGACATACCGAAATATTATCTTCTAAATATGCCCGGCTTTTTCACGATACATCAGCACAGTAAATTGTTTATTTGTTCACCAATTCTAGGGACATGGATCTGTACTTCAGAATGTTTCCATATGGAAAACGTCGGACAAATTATGAAAGAATGTTTAATATAATCAAATAAAATTGCTTTACTAAATAATAAATATTATAATCTTCTGTGTTGAACAAATGAAACTTGTATTAATCACTCATTTTAATGAACAATAAAATTAACGACAAAATAAGAAAGTATACTAATATTAACAGCAAATATTCCCACCCCGTTTCAGACCTTTTATTCTTTCTTTTCACTAATAACACCGTTTTAGTTATCAGTTTATTATGTTACTGTCCAGGTGACTTATCTTTTTCTCTTCTCGGTTGATCTTAGTTCATGTAACACACAAACAGTTCTCACATTACCATAACTTCTGCCCTCAATTTAATTCTCCAAAGTTTCTATCTAACTTCTTTTTGCCGAAAATATTTTATTACACCACTCCTCTTACTATTAAAGCATTGGTTTTATTTCTAAAAAACATAGGCAAAAAAGACCTCTCTCAAACTTTGTTTTTTGTATCCCCTCCTTTTTCAAAGCCCTCTTATCTCTCTTCATTTATTTACCTTCTCGCCGACCAAAGTCAAAAGGGTTTACACATACATGTAATATGATGTATTACTCTACCGTAATAAAAGTGCTGCAAACATATCAAAACAAGATCTTTCGTACTGCAGCAAAAGCACCCAGGTTAGTTTCCAATAACAAATAACACAAATAATTTGATCTTCCCTCACATCGTAATTCATCTCTAGTCGATCAAATAAATTCAACAACACCGTATCATTTTCTCCAGACGCAAACAATTTCCCACTTTGAAAATCCTGCACCAAAAATAGAATACAATCCTGATTTTCAAAGGTCCTGTACTAAAATCCATATCCAAAGTCTCCTAACCTAACGTAACCTAATCTAACCTGGCACTCATTATCCCATTCTTGAAATTAGGAAATTGTAATGAGAACCTCCAACAAAACACGCAACTCAAATTCTACAAAGCAATGGCAGTTCCCATGCTAACTTATGCATGCGAAAACTGGACAATAAATAGAACAGACAGAAGAAAAATAGAAAGCGCCGAAATGAAATTCTTACGTTCAGTAGCAGGTTACAATATCTTAGATAGACAATATAATGATGACATTAGAACCGAACTGAATATATTCAATTTGATGGACAGAATCCAATCATGTACGAGCAACTGGCATGATCATATCCAACGCATGCCGCCAGACAGACTTCCCATTATAATGTACACATATAATCCTAAAGGAAGAAGAAATGTTGGCCGCCCCTTAACAAGAGGGAGAGACTCACTCTCTTGATGTGGAAACAGGCCTTAAGGCCAAAATCTATGAAGCAGAAGAAGAAGAAGAAGAAGAAGAAGAAGAAGAAGAAATGAGAACTCCAGAGCGAATTGTACGTTCGGATCTAAAGGAGCATGTGGCGTATTCTCGTAGATTGAGAAGAGTGGTGTATCTAAAGGCAAGACAAAAGAGAATGAAGTCAGAGTCGGAGGGAGAAGAAAGTGAAAGTGTAAAGGAGAAAAAAAGATTGAAAGAAGAAAAACTTCTGCGAGGTTTTAATTTTCTTTCATAATAATCCGGGAACATTTTACAAACCAGTAGGTGAATCTATTGTTTCAAGGCATTCCAGCTCTAAATAATTTTCTGTATAATTTAATTAATTAACCACATCTCCCCAGCATCTTGTGATGTTTGGTATCATTTCCATTCCTTCGTACTATTTTTTCACTTTCCCAATCTAATGACAGAAGACGTGCATTTGTGTGCTTCGGGGATCCCTCACCTGTCTCTCTCGCGCTGAATCTTTCCAGAATACACCAGAAATAGTGTGCGAAGCCTCTCTCGTTCTAGGCATTATTCAGATGTTTGCGAAAGGCGGAATTTGAGGCATTTGCGCTGTCGCTGAAGGGCTTGAGGGGCGCCGGGCCTCTGCGATTCCCCGCCGCCGCCCGCGCATCCACTCGAGTGCTTTGCGCCTCCATTAGAGCGCTCGAGTCAGCGCGGGTGGGCGTGGGCCTATTTTCAATGTCTGCGCCCGCGGTGAGTGGCGCCGGTCGAGCTACCCGTGGCCGCGGTGGGGCGGGGACGGGGGCGGAGCAGGGCGAGGCGAGCTACGCGCGGCCATGGGGGGGAGGCGCGGGTAAGGGGGCGGGGCGAGCTACCCGCGACCGCGGTGCGGGGGCGGGGCGGGGCAGAACCGGGGCTGGAGCTGCGGTGGGGCGTGGAAGAGGCGGGGGCGGGGACGGAGGGGGGCGAGGCGAGCTACGCGCGGCCGCGGGTAAGGGGGCGGGCCGACCTACCGCGGTGCGGGGGCGGGGCGGGGAAGGGCCGGGACCGGGGCTGGAGCTGCGGTGGAGTGTGGAAGAGGCGGGGGCGGGGACGAGGTGGGGCGCACTACGCGCGGCCGTGATGGGACGGGACGGGGGTGGGGCGGGGGAGGCGTGAATTGGGGCCGGGGCGAACTACGTGCGGCCGCGGTGGGACGGGGGTGGGGCAGGGGAGCGGCGGGTCAGGTCAAAGTGAGCTAAGCACGGCCGCGGTGGGCCGGGACAGGGGCGAGGACGAGGCAAGCCGAACTACGCGCGGCCGCGATGGGACGAGGCGGGGGAGGCACGGGTTAAGGGGGCGGGACGATCTACGCACGGCCACGGTGGGGCGGTGACGGGGCAGAGGCAGGGCGGGGAGCGTAGGGTGGGGTGGGGCGAGCTACGCGCGGCGCGGTGGAGCGGGGCGGTAGCGGGGTTGAGGCGTGGCGGAGCAGGGAAGCGAGGCGAGCTGCACGCGGCCGCGGTGGGGCGGGGGTGGAGGGGGTGCGAGCTACGCGCGGCCGCGAAAAGGCGGGGAGGTGGTGGGTAGGGCGGGGCGCGCAACGCGCGGCCGCGGTGGAGCGGGGCGGGGGCGGGGCGGGGCGGGGCGGGGCGGACGGGGCTTCCCGCCTCCGCCAGATCAATAGACGTCGTTCGGCGGGGCGGTGTTGGGCGCGGGCGATCGCCCGCAGCGGAGGAGCCGCGCCGCCCTTTCACACGGGAGCCGCGCGGCGCGGCGCGACGGGGGCTGACGGCCGAGTGGGACCTCAGGCGATAAAAGTGGAGGGCGAGGAAATCGCTGCTGCGGTGCTGCCAAGGGAAACCAAGGTCAACTCCCAACGAAACACCGCGTCAGCGCCCTGTCCCGCTTTGCTCGATTGTGGCTGTTGAGACGATCGAACAAATGTCTCACTTTTTTTCTTTGCTGTGAATAAACGATTTAAAGAGATAAAATCACCTTCCAGAAGTGGAGGCGTAAAGAGGCGATTTTATTGGTTTCCGTAGAAACCTGCAATATTTTCAAGCGAATGCAATTACGAAAGTACTGTTAAGACACGTTAAGAATTATCATTTGTTCATATTTCAATAAGGTTTCATTGCGGGGTAAAGTAGTCACAACTATACATTCTGATATCAAAAAGTGTACCTAATGTAACATAATAAAGAGGAAATACTTGAAAAAACGGTGTTTCTAGCTTGGCCCGTGCCAACATTTCACAATTTGTAAATCATTGTTCTCAAAATGAAAATAGCTGTACACTCAAGTTACCTCTGCCAAGCGACACTCCTCGGTCAAGTTGGCATTTTCTCAAAAATTGCTCCTAATTTTTTCTTTAAATTTCTTGTAAACGTGGTTTGAAATGCACCTATAAATATGACGTATATCCGATTTTCACTGTTAACTCTGAATTTTCAAAAGTTGCAAAAGTTTGAAAATTTTCGGCGTCATTTACAATACAGTTGAAAACAACATCAATTTTCCAACTGAAATTTATTCTTCACAATATAGAGCTTTACGATGCAATATAAAGTTTAACAACATGTTCGTTTTGAAAAAATAAGTAGTTTGCGAGCAAACTTGTGTGAAATATGTGCCATATAAAAAATTTAAAAACAAATGTTTTTCAAAAACGGCTTCCAATTTTTTCTTTAATTTTCTTGTACAAATAATGCTAAATGCACTGCACAAGATGGCACCCTCATTTTGTTGTAATCTTTGGTTTTTCGAAAATCTCCCACAAGTATTTTTTATATATCACTCAATTGTCTTTAATATATACGAGTATTCGTACATTATCGTTAAAATGTATGCATTATTGCGTTCATGAGTCCAAGTGCTTTATATGATGTTCTAAAAATCATTCTCAGTACACTCAAAGCTTTTTCGGGAAAAAGAAAGTCAAGAATATGGATTGTCAGAAACGTTCATACGCCTTATTTTTTAAATTAATGACCCATCTATTTTTTTGAATACCTCGCACGTTGTTAATATTTACATTTCAAAGTTGTTTTTTTTTACTTTGTTGCAAAATTGTGAGTGGAAGTGCTTTAAATAATTTCGAATTAAGTTCCTAGGAAACTCAAATTCTTCTGTGATAGTGTGCTCAATATTGCGCATTTTCCGAAATAATCAAAAGACATTTTCTCAATACCAGCTCCAAATTGTACAACAAAAGTTTGCATATGAGATCAGGTCTGTAATATTATTAGAGCGGTATTTTAGTTCAACCATTAGGGATACGCAAAATTGGGAAAACGTAAAGAAATATTCTTTACCCGGCAATAGAAGACAGCTGGGTAGAGGTTGTGCCAAACACAGAAGCTTGCACAGACTAAAGAAATTAGGTAACTAAGTAATAAGAGTAAGATTGTGCCTTTCTGAATATTCTCTGATCGATCTTGCCCGTTACAATACTCTACGATTTTAAAATTATTCTTTAAATTTTAGGTTCTTTACATTTAGACCCCAGTGACATTTTCAAAATTTTCGTCAATATGGCTCCAATTTTTTTCTTTTAAGTTTTTGTAAGATTACTTTCACTGACAACTGTGAATTTTCGGAAATTACAAAAGTTTGAATTTTTTCTGCGTCTTCCTAAAACTACAATATTTAAATTGCGTTTTTGAAATTAAATGTTTTCTTCACAATTAGACCTTTAATTACCATCACGTGCTGTAACGGATGACCGAGACCGAGTACCAACTCATCGCTTCAGTTCGCGGGTTCGAGTCCCGCCTTCGCCATGGTTGTTTGTTCTTCGTCTCTCATGTACGAGTGGCTCGCGTTCTGCTGACCCCAGATCAGAGGAGCTCGCAAATGTGTTGGTGTCTAGTGTACGGTCGAATATTCGTCCCATCAAGACATAATGGGTAACCGGCTGTCCGCTGGATATAATCCCTTGGGAAAAAATATCCTATAACCCCCCACCAGGGCCCCACACCTTTGGGTGCCAATTAGAACCTCCTTGTCAGACTCAGTCGCGGTTCATCCAATATTCTACATTACCCCCTTGATGGATTGCATCTTGCCCGATTCTGAAATTCTTGGGAGGACACTTTGACATGAATGGATTACCATGCAAAATGATTAAAAGAAGAATAGAGAAGACATTAATTTCCTGAATCAAAAAGTGGGTAACGAGAAATGGGGAGCGACTATATTAGCAAAATGAAACGAACGCAAGAGCCGTCATGAACTAGCATTACAGTCTTGGTTGGTGTGTGGGCGTTTGGGGCACCCCTTCTCGACTGCGGGCCCAATGAACGTGGGCGCTTGGCTTTGTCTGTCCGCCCGGGCGGCGCGCTGGGCGACAGTCAACCGCTGGAAAAGGGCGTTGGCGGCGGCGGCGGCGCGGGTCCCCTCCACGGAGACGCTGACCGGCTGGGTGGCAGCTTTCCATTGTCTCACCCCGGCCCGCGCCGTCGACGCAGGAATGCAGGAGCAGATGGAGATCGCGGGAATGCGTGTTTCAGACGCACGTTTAATCTCGCGAGTACTCTTTAACGTACTCAACCAAGACCCAGGCGGACTTCTAAATGTCCCACTGTGTGTTCACTCTTGATCCTAAGTTACTCAGCCCTATTTTGTTGGCGAAGTGCCCCGTTAACATTTGAACCGCCGAATGTTGTCTACTACTTAGAACCGCTACGCGGGGCAAAAATATTCCGTGAAGTTTCTTGTGCACTGCGGTGTATACAGCCCAAAGCACCGGGAAATAATAAATGGACATATTTCTCGAGATAAAAATATTAAAAAAATACACGATTTTACACTTCAGAAAAAAAATTAATTAATTTTAGTTACCAGCTTTATTCAAACAGTTTAATAAGCCTACAAAATTTCAGACCATGCTGGTTGTGCTGGATTGATAATGGAAGAGTACAAGATTCACAAGTATTCCATAAGTAATCTAATTGTTCTTTTGAATAATTACCATGCTCTTCATTGCTACAACAATCATAACAAACACAGGTGAGCCTACCTGTACATTATTTATAATTTTTTTACACGTTGTGCTGCCATTTTGGCTTTTCCCTTCACTGCAATTTTTACTTAATTGACACTGCCGTCGTTTAGAACTGATTGTAAAAGAATCAGGAATTGCTGTGGGAAGATTATTTTATCTTCTTTGTGAGTAATCACAACTAGTTCCCTCACCAAGTTCCAACAGAAAATGACGAGAAATTTTCTTACTGGTAACCATCTGATAAATCACCCACAAATTTATGCCTACCAAGTCCAATATATTGTAAAATGCATAAATAGCCCATCTCCTGGACGCAGCTTTGATTGAAAATTTTCTGGTCATTTTGGTCATTCTGGTCTGTGCACTGTATTTTGTCTCATTATAAAATGTCACACAATCAGGCTTTCTGTTTTTGCCACTGCCAACTTGCACATCGGGATGTTTGGAGCTCAAAATAAGAACAATATTTGCAGGTTTTGATAGCTAAATTATTAGACTAATGTCTCCGTTCTTTAAAACTGCCATGTTATGAAGTGAAAATTCAATTTTCACCTGAGAAGTGCTTTCAAAGGACAACTCTTCACCTAAGATAATTTTATGAAGTCTTTGAATTCTTTACAACTATCGGCACTTCCCTTCTAATTTTGTTTACTGTTCCGATGATACTAGTTGACTTTTCATTCAGTCGCTTAAGGAGTGATAACGAGTTAAAAAAGTTGTCGCCTGTGACATTCATGCCTTCCTTCATGTAAGGATGAATAAGTTTCATAACTACATGATCTGCAAGAATTCATTTCCTGGCCGTGTCTCATCTTGTCCAAGATATGGGAAGACACTTATAATGTGCTTGGATTCCTTATCCACGACCTTCCAAAATTTCTGTCCGAATTTATCGGACTTAGATTCAATGAACTGCGTGAATCTACATCCCGCATTTCACAGGAATAACTGTTCATCCCCAGTTATGTAAGACACATAACACACGCCTGACTATTTCCTATAAACTTGTTTCATACTTCCGAGATTGGTAATTGGTATACCCCATTTTTTCAGCCACATCAAATTTGTTTCCACCCCTTTCGTCTCTGTTGCACCACAAATAGATAGAATGCCGATAAAACTTTCAAGTTCTTCTAGAAATACGGACCTTAGACTTCTTCATTGACCAGCCATCGAAGAGCTCTGCGAGCTTCCACGTCTGTGCACGTTTTAATGCGCTTCAAATAGTTTCACCAACTCAGTTTTCATGTTCTCGAGACAGGTTCAGGAAATATTGTATGCTTGGCGTGATGCTTCGGCCTAATATTCTCTCGGCCACAAAGGGGATCCATCGACCCTATCGACCTATTTGAATTTTCGAAAATCGTTATAATTACAAATAATGCGAGGAAGTATTTTCTGTTTTGTGCCACTAGTTATTTATGTAATCTAACCTTTTCTCGTCGTTTTCTTTAGCCGTTTTCTCAGAAAAATATATAAATAAACAATATAAAATTTATAATTAAATTATTTTTTTTATAATGACCTCTGTTGGGTGAATAATTGCGCCAATTGCACTTTTTAACAGTAAATAAAATGACAATTACATATATCTTGTGGAAGAAGGGAATATTTGCTCTGAGTCTCCACTTTTCTAGATTTTTCAGATGAGTTATATTGTTAACTTCGAGACATTTATTGCAGAGAAATCAAATACATTGAAATAATTGAAACAGCTTCTTCCAGACATCTTATTTGACCGAAACATTCACTGTAACTGTCTGTGTTCCAAATCGCTACGTTGAGGGTGTTGCTGCTAACTCATTCGAACTATCACAGTTGGAAGTACTTATGTGTAGTTACGTCTTTCAAACAAATAGTACCCTTGATGAATTCCAACTCAAATATAATATTATTTTTCAGCAAAACTGTTCCGAGAATTATCATACCCATAACATGTAGGTGTGAATCCTAAAAAGATCGGAAAACTGAAAAACATACCTGCCTTGGAAGCGACATAAAAGTCTGAAATTTTTTCCATTTTTACTTTGGGGTTCAATCCTTGGAAAAATATTCAATGTTGAAGGACATTTCCGAAATTTAAATGATTATGTTCACATTTGAGAACACGACACGCTATGAAGTGGGACAAGATTTTAACGGAAAAGATATCCATGCCCAGGGCTCCATCTGGTGCAGACTAACAAAAAGAAGTAAACGGGAAGAATGAAAGCATCGGGTGGAAGCGACGGACTGGAGAGGGTATTGTGGGCTTCCTTCTGAGGAGCAGTGGAGGCTGAGTCCCTGTAGCTGGCAATCTTTCCCTTCGCCATAATGGATGTGAAGGCTTTTTGCGAGGCGAAAGAAAGAAATGGAAAACCCGATCTCAAGTTTTTCACCACTTGAAAGTACCATGTTGACTAGCAGTTCCATCTTTGATGTCAGTTACAAAGAAACGTCTGCCTCCATTGATTCAAAGTTTCTTAATTATTCCACTCAGTACTTACCTAGCATCTTGTTTGTATGGCAATAGTTCACTGGGTTTTACAATACGCTTTTAGAAACTATCATAAATACCAAGAACTACTTCGCTGTAAGCAAGTTTTCGAGTGAAGGATGTTGACTTAACTGCGAGAGTTTTGCACGAAGGCCTCGGCGCGCTGGGAGGGACGAGGGGGGTGTCGAAATAATTCACCTTCTCTGGAGACGCTCTCGGCAAGAAAATGGCGGCTCTGCGAATCACAATTTACTCGAGAACAATAAACAAAAAAGTACAAAATGTCTTGTTAATCTTCGCTTCTCTTCCACGAAAATCTCTTCCAACCTAAGTTAAAATAGTTGTGGATGTGTACATTGACGTCACATTGAATTTATGTGAATAATATATTGGGGTGTTTAACATAATGCATTTAAGATAGTAAATGTCCCTGTAAATGTTAAGCAGTCGTCACTAATTTCGTGTCCCTAAAATATTGATAGTAAGCTCCTAATCGGAAATCTAATCGTTTTGCAGAAACAAATTTGCCGTCGTAGCCAAGACGATTTATTTGCACTCATTTGCATAGTTCTATGTTTGCGCCTTACATTTGTGAGTTCAAAGAATTTAGAAATACCTAAACCGTTTTTAGATCCTTTTTCAAGAGAAAAACGATGATTTACTTCCGCCAAATGCAAATTCAATAAGGTGTTAACGCATTCTTAGAAAAATGCCAAACAATTACAAAATAAATCTATGACAACCATTTTCAACTAGAACAGCAAATAACAGTAACGGAACTGCACCTAGTGCTGCGGCCACAAATCAGAGGGATTTCAGTTATTAGTAGAAACAGGTCATTTAGATCAAATAATGATTTAATTGACACAAATATATATCTCACCTTGCTTAAATTAATCTGATACTCATTTCACATTTGACTGTATCCGAATAACCAAATAATTCACGTGACCATTGCGAATGGTAATTAATTATAGGAATTTATGGCATTGTTTTCAAAATTCCTCTGCAAGGCGACTGCTAGGCGACTTTATGTCAGTATTTTAGGACCTTGCGCTCAACATTTAGCGTCTCGTCCGCTTTGCCTTGGCATTCGCGGCGCACTTCGGGGATTCTTCAGTTCCGGCACATTTATTGCCGGTGCAAGAGGGGAGGGAGGTCGTTAAGTTGTAAGCGCCAGTTAAACAGAGGAAACGCTTAAGGCGACCCCTGAATCATATTTTATTGGCTGGGCCTTAACGTTTTAGGGATGAAAAAATGGGTCACTGCGTGTTGGAAGGTAACCGGCCTCTTCTGGTATGGGCTTCCACCGGAGGCCTTGACCCAACCGAAGTTCACGGCCGTTATCTGAAAATTACGTATCGCTTTTGAGAAAAGTTGTTGTGAGGTATCAATATTTTCATTCTAAAGATCCTTTTGTTCAACATCACAGCTATCCTGCAGCGTCTGGGCGGCAAACGAAGTTCTGAAGAACGAAGTTTTCCGCAGTTCTTCAAAACTTCGTTTCTTGCCTAGATACTGCAAGATAGTTCTGATGATGATCGCTACGCGATCTAAAAGATCTTTAGAATAAAATATTGATATTTTACAATACATTTTCTCACATTATTAGAAGGTATCAACCTCACCAGCGATATTATTAATTACTTATTGCTGCTATAGAACAGACAATTTGATTTTCGTACACTCGTCTAATTCTTAAACTCAGTAACCAATTAAAGGAGAAGAACTAGAACAATTAAAATTTTTATTAAGACATATCAGAGCAAGTTAAAATGTGAAGGAGTGAAAACCAGAAAGTAATTTACCATTATAAAATGTCCAATGGACTCAGTCTTCTAAAGAAAACCAGTTATGATGGAATATTTAATACAAAATATATACACCTGAACAACTGTCCTTGCATATTGACTCTCAAAAACTTGTCAATTCGTTGGTCACTGCCAATATGAGAATTCTGTTAAATTAAGTTCTATTATTTCATTTTCTCTGATTTTGAAGGACATTGGCTGGCTATATGACCATTCAATTTGCAAAGAAAATAGGTTAAATTTTCCGAAGAGAAAAATATTGTGTATTGTGGGAATGAGAGTGTATTGTGGTTATTTTTAACATATTTTTGTCTATAAATACCTGTTTTGTGTAGCTCAAATATGTGAGCGAGTCCTGGTTCTGACATACCAGCTCTAATGAAGAAATGCGAGTAGAAGTTTATTTGATTAAAAGCACTTTAAATTTTTTCACGTGGTGTGTCTATTAGAAATGATGACTCGTTTGTATTTACTTAACAGAGATCTAATACCTACTTCGAAATTCTTACTTTTCAACATTTTATTCTTATGCCTGATGGAGTCAGCTGTTTTGTTTGTACTCAAGAATACACATTATTATCCAATCCATTATTGTATTTCGGAGTTATAAATATGACATTATTTGGTTGATTTATTGTGGTTAACTTACCAATGTATTTCTTAGTGGTGAGATCTTCGTTTGCTTCCATTACATTAGGTTGATCTTTGGTTCGAAAGATTTCTGGTAAGGCTCCAGCGTGTGATTTTGGTGGGACGTCAGGTTGCATTGCAGAAGCAGGTGAGGTTGTAGATCTCCTGTTGTCAGAAGAATCCATTCTTTCAGAGTAATCCAAGCATTAAATGTGGCTGGTAGAGTACTTGTAGAATGACTAATTATGAAAGTTCGAATACTTCAAACACACCACAAAAGACGTGTCATTCACTTTTAAGATTAATTCATGTGGGCGAATAGATTGTCAACTTTCAACTAGTCAGAAGCGCCTTTTCAGTTTTTATTGTTGTATTTTGATTAATTTTGTTTCGGCATTTTTCTCACCTATGACGTTTATAACCTGCTGATTTGTGGAGGTTATAGCGGGTATCATGGTTTCTCTTAAAAACCTCTAATAATTTTTTCGGTTTATTGAGCGTATCATTCGCGGTGTTCTTTTCTTCTTCTTTTGCATTTTCTGTTTCTTTCTTTCAAGGTTAAGGTTGCTGCCATGTTTTGGTATTGTTGTTGTAATTAAAATAGAAGGTATGTTTAGAAATTTCTCTTTAATTTTTTAATCGTTAAGATAGCTTACAATCATCTTTCCACTCGTCATAACTGGAAATACTTCATTAAAACGTGTATGCAAACTCGTTGCCCGAGACACTGGAGAAAGCCACTACTCTTCTCTCTTATACTTGGATTTTCGTAACGTGGCGCCTGTGGGTAGTATCTCCAAGATGGAATATGACACGGCTTTTGGTGTCTTTCTCGGTCGTGCCGCTAAAGACTCTTGATCTGCAGCACTGCTTGATACGATCGCGATCTTGCGATATCTGGCGGCACTATCGAGAAAGACGCAAAAAGCCGGGTCCTGTTTTATTGTGAGGACAAGTCCCTCATGCGCCACGTTACGAAACTCAAAGTATGTTTGAATTTTCGTAATTCAAATGTTCTGGCAATGTAGAGCAACAACCTAAGAGCGAAATTATTAACTTAAAATTTTGTGAATAATAAGTGAGTGTTTGGCCCCTTTGACAAGAGTTCTTTAGTTCCTAATGCAGTGAGTGCGACGTTTAATACAAGCTTAGAAGCCCAAACGCTATTCAGTACCCGTTAAATATTTCCCTTTGTTGATTCACGCCCGGAAACTTTGTAGAAACATTTACGCCGAGGGAGGGAAGCGGTACAAAGACGAAAGGGTACCTTGTAAGGTCGAAAGACGAAAACGTAGAAAGAAAGAGTAGTAATTTTCAAGACATCTTGTGCAAAGCAGCCATCTTGTGCACGAGTGAATTATTTTGTAAAGTGAGCAGAGTAGGGGGCGGTAGCCGCCACCTCCCAAGGGATCAAAGACTCCGTCCCTCAAGGCCTCGCCCCCCCCCCCCGGCCGCGCCACGTCGATTCACTCTCAGAGGAAGCACCTGGCGCGCACCACGCTGTTTATTCTTTGGGTCCCAAAATACAATTTTGCCTTGCGCATTTCGTGCGCAAGAATCTCGGCCTCTAGCTGGTGCCTCAAGCCTCATAGCGTCCGACGGGAAGCTCAGAATGATTCAATTACGGACAATATACACACCACATTTTCTGCCTGCCTTGTTATAACGTAAATTATGTTAATAAATAATTCATTGTTCATATTAGTGTTTTCATTTCAAAGCAAATTTCGTACGTTATAACAAGGTTATTTTCGTAACAGCTCTAATTAAAATGTATTGTTAGAAGTTGCAGATTAATCCACACGTAAATTCTACCTCTTAAAATACTTCATAAAGAAAAAAGGCGATTTATTCAAGAAGGAATGTCTGATAGATAATATGAATTTGACAGAAATAGCGTAGAATATACCATGAGTCACGTGTCTTTATTTATATGGGCCAACTGAATAAGTGTGTAGTGGTTGTTCTAAAAATCAGCAGTCTCATTGAAAGTGTCACATAATTTTTTATGTTAAAAATATATTGTTATAAAGTAAATAATTTGCAAGCATTGTTTCTCTTTTGATTTGATTTTAATAATTATTGTTAAAGGTAGCGATATGGCTCAGTTGTGGGAGAACGGTGAAGATTGGGCCGAAGACACGCAAAAACGTCTTCTGGGCTTTTGTCAAAGAGAAGTTCTGAAAATAACAAGTATTAATACTGTTAAAACACCTTGGCGTTAGAAGCTGGTTTTAACATTAAATATTGATAAAAATATCCGCGTTACCTGTGCCTGGGTGAAAGGAAGTCGTTAAAACAAGAAAGGATTTCCTTTCGTGTTTTATCTCATTATTCATGCGTGTACGAAGCAACTCCTACTTCGTTCTGGTGCGTCGCGCCAAAGTGCGAACTCATGGAGAATAGAGCACGTGGAGCTTCGAACACTGGACACGGATCGTACATGAATGATTCAACTCTTGGTGCCGTCCACACGCGCGTATTTCATCGTTTTTTCACGAGCGAGGCGATCCGCCATCCAGACGGCGCGGCTGTAGATTTCAATGTGAGCCCCCGCGCCTTGGTGCAAAGCACAAGTCCTTCGAATGTCGACAATGGAAGACTTGGCTGAGGCGGTGCCGTAAGGTGATGTGGGGCGCTTTCATGGCCATCTTTGATGTAGTTCGAGCTTGTGTATTATTATTTTTTTTTATTTTTTTACATTTGTTACGTCAACTCACGACGCAACGCGTCTCCTAACCCCTTCTTGGCTGTTGAGCGCTATTGAAGAAATCCTCCGTTACTGTAGATATTTCTGTCCGTCACGTCTCGTCGCGGTCTGTTGTCAAGAGGACCGCCAGGTAGCATCTCCGCGTACGCGCCTCCCACCAAGTCCTCCTGCGTCACTACCCAGCGGCCAGAATTGGGAAGGAATAAAGATACGGTTAAGGTTTAGGACACTTCACAGAGGTTGGACTAGCCCTTGTGAAGCGGCCAAACTCGTTTTGTTGGAACAAATTTCACATGAGATTCGACGGAAATCGAACCCGGATCTCCTTGGTGAAAGGCGAGCGACTTTGCTCTGCGCCACGAGATGGCCTTTTTTAAAGGGAGTCGAGGTTGCCTTTCAGGAATTGTTTGCTTCAGTTAGCCAGGGCCTGTCAGTGAGAGGTCACTGCCTTTGCTTAGGCAATTTAGTAGTAGCTTTTATAGTAGTGGTAGCAGCTGCAGTAGTAGTGGTTATAGCAGCTGTAGTGAAATATGCATTACGCAGTTGATGAATCCCGAAGGCTCCGTCCTCCCCACTCTGGACTACTTTGACAAATTGATTCTTTTTCTCTGCAATGCAGTCGGTGATTTTGAGGGAAAATTAAGTATATCTCGAAGCGATCGAGACGTTTTAAATGTATGCTCTTTGCTGTTAATAATTCATCCCAAAGAAATTGTTTATATTCGAGATTAGGCATTAAATTTGAATTTGGCGGCCTATGTATAAATAACTGTAATAACATTAATAAGTTTTGTTTCTTTTACCGTTTACATTCCGAATGCGTTCCTATTATCTATATTACTAATTTCAAGTGAGCGCAAAAAAAAAAAAATACAGCAACTTCTTTGATAGTCTTGGTATGTATAAAGAACTCTTTTGCCATATGTCCATATTTACTACACTGGCTTGTTGTAGAATTCATGAAGACTGTTTATGTTAAAATATTTAATTTGTTGCAATGCTCTACGAGAGTATTTTATTTCTTGTTCTTGAGCATCGTGCGTACCACGTTTGGGAAAACCATTTTGTGTGGTTTTCTTCAGCAGTATTTTTCCTGCTGCAGGCCACTAGTTTAGTCTATAATCTTCATATCTCGCTAATAATTACAACGAGCATTTCTGCGTGTGTGAAATGATTTAACGAACGCATTAGTAAATATCTAGTAGATAATCTCAGTTATGGATTATTACTCATTATTAATGCATGTTTTTGATGCTCTACAATAATTGCAGTAATTTAATATCGTGATTGGCACGAATTATGAATTCAAGTAATATTTCAAGAGTGACTTCCGAACCTGCTGTGCACGGCGAGTTAGCAAGAATCATTTCATGAACGCAAAACTTCGAATTCTATGAAATATAAATTCACCCAGGAAACATTAATGCCTGTAGTATTATTTTACGCATTATAAAATGTATGGATCAACAATTTTAGAACTCTCAGATAAATGTAATATGAAATATTGTTAACGATAAATATTATGTGAGAAATCGAAATAATGATTGATTTAAGAATCAGTTTACCAAAGAAGCTAAATTGGATTAATTAAATCGATTTAGGTGAAAGAATTCACTAATCATTCACGTCATTATTTCACACGTTCATTGTATTACGAACAATATATTTCAGTTCAATTCTGAACTTTTTAAAGTCTGAATTATAAATGGAACATGTTACTGAAATGTTTCCTTTATGAAATTTCCTTGATTCTGATAGTGTGTTATCTTTTATTTGGAAATTAGGCATGAACGTATAAGACGTGAACTTACGCATGATCTTATTAGTCATTGTATATCGCTTCATCTAAGTCAGGGGTCCCAACGGGATCGGTATAGACTCCCTGGGGTGGATGCAATTTTGGTCAAGGGGTCATGGAATCAATAGTCGAATATGAATCGGCGGCCGATCAGGATAATGAATATTCCATTGATTATCAAAAACTATAATCGAACTTATAACTTTTTTCTGATAATACAAGGGAACATTCGACAATAAATTAGAAATTCGTTCATGTCCTTTCGTATACGTCGTTCATCCTTCGGAATTAGGATGTTTAAAAAAATCAAGAAATTATAACTCTATATTAATAACGATTCTCTTCACTAACGAATGTACTCTTTGCAATACGCACTGGAGAAATGTAATAGTTCTTAAAAAAAGCACTCGACGTTTTATAACCATTGCATTTTATTGGAGATTACAAACTCAGATACTCCAATGTGGGTTCCATTATTGAAAAAGAGAGATATTTACGAGAATATTGATGTAAGAAATTATGTTTAAGGCATTTGTGTGCAATTCTTTGTGGCATGATGTTTTATATTATAGAGAAACTTAAGGGGGCCAAGAATGCAGCAAACAATTCGTCCTTAGTCTACCAACGGGACACACATGTCCCTCCACGAGTAACAGTTGTACCGTTGGGAATTACCCCCATTTATAAGCCGCATGTTCTTGTCCCATTATTCTTGATGCGAATAGGTCACATCTAGTTACCACATCTGCCCACAGATCGCAGTAATTGGCGATCAAACGAATTTGTTTTGTCAAAGTGGATCATAGGGAGCAGGAATGTGCTGATGACAACCCTCACTCACACTGCTGTGATTACGTTAGCAATGATAGTTCTTAGTTCAATTTGTAATTATTCCAGGTAAAGACATGTTGCTTATGCTGTTTGTATAAGCTAAGTTCTACAAATGATTCATTAATTGTATGTAGAATATGATCTAATAATTGAAGTTCACATATAACATACACGACCAAACGAAAACACATTTTATTTCCAATACGTCTTCATTCATGTATTTTACATTTATTATTTATTAACCATGCGAAATGAGCTATAAGAAGATATCTACGAAGAATTGATACAAATATTATTACTACAAATTATTATTATTACTATTATTATTACAAATTATTATTATTACTATTATTACAAATTATTATTATTACTATTATTACAAATTATTATTAAAATAAGCGTATTTAATGTGTACATACAAATAAATCATGAAATTAAAAATAAATTATATTCTAAGTTAAAGTCGGTTTAAGGGTTAAAGTCGGTTTATGAGTTGAAGTCGGTTAAAGGGTAAAAAGTCGATGAAAGTGAAAGGTTAGGAGTCCGTGATGTAGGTGCATTTAACAATCCAGCGCATTGTGAGTTGGGCGCTGCCGGCGCGCGCGGTGGTTGACGTGGGGCCGAGTGGAGTTTTTGAATCGCGAGGGCGGCGGTGAGGAAGTGAAGCGTGTGGGGTGGGGGAGGGGCCAGAAGCCGCCGGGGGCTCCAGAGGCGTTTTGCGGCGCGGAGCGGCGTCTGGCACTTTTTCCCACCGCCACCCCCTCCCCCCTCCGCCGGCGCTCTTTCGATGGACTCCCGGCTCACGCGGGCGGTCTGTGAATGCCACTCGGTCTGCTGGGTTTTATAGTACCCTTCGGGAACAACATCATCATTATCAATATATTATAACTATCATTATTATTATTATTATTATTATTATTATTATTATTATTATTATTATTATTATTATTGGCTAATCGGCAATTTCTGACCATGTTACACGATTAACGTGTGTAACTTTTAGGATCAGCTGCTCAGGTGTATCCCAAGGTTGATACGCCTTGAAGTGTGAATTATGAAGTGATAGAGTAGGGTGATGATGAGGGGTGAAGGCGCAATTACAAATACGACCATACATACGCAGGACTCGATCCTACTTCTTTTTCTTTTCCTTCTTCTTTTTTCTTTTTCTTATTTTTTTCTTCTTCAATTTATTATTATTATTGTTATTATCGTTATCATTATTATTTTCATTATTATTATATTAGAAAAATAGGGACGGAGGGAATCGTTAGTTGTGAAGTGTTCTACTATTGTCAGCGCAAAGAGCCTCCGATCACTGGACTAAGCAACGCAGCTGCGTTGACAGCTTTGCGTCAGCTGCGCTTCGTAACACCTTCCTCGGCCCACAGGCCAACGACTCAAGTCCATCGGCAACCGCCTGGACGCTGCACGTTTCTTGCCAATTGCCCGGGGCACGGGGCAGAGGGAGACAATGCGGGGGACGGGCCAACAAAAAATTTCTTCCAAACTTTTTGAGATACCACGATCAAACAAAATTGTTGAATCCATGGACATTATCCGTAAGCTGTTTAAATTTCTTTTTGATAGATTCAGTAGTGTTTGAGTTAAATTGGTTCGTACAGACGGACAGGCAGACAATAATTGAATTTGATGTGTGATTCATGTTAGTAGTCGAATAAGCAAGTTGAAAAAGAATTTAAAAGCTGAAAATTCTATAATTACAGACTGACGCTTCAATTTTATTTAGCGGCATTGATTTTCACTTTTTATGAAATGCAGGTTGGTGCAAGAGTTACGTAATTATTTAAGGGGAATTAAAGCTCGCATTATCGCTGCGTTGCAAGGGACTCTGTTTTCAGGACGTACTTTACAGACGACCACTATTATTTATAATAATTATTCCCTGTTGCCAAGGAAAATTAATATATTCGAAAAACTGCTCAACATATTTCGTTCCTTAATCAACCAAGAGCTCTTATAAAAAGCTCTTTTCACTTAACATTTTCGAGAAAGCATTTGAAAGCGTTTTAGACAAAAGATTTTTTGGGCGTTTTGCAAAAAGGTTCACTTAAACTTGAAAACTGTACATTATCATGAGCGTACTTGACGAAATAACATTCATTAATTGAACAATGACGTCGGTTAGCGTCCGCTGCCTGGGCTTGGGAGAGTCAGAGAGGCAGCTCCCAGCCTCCCAGGGGCCACAAGGGAAAACCAGGAGGACGGGAAGTAATTTCAAAGCATCTGCGACGTGTGAAAAGTTTGAGAGACAGTATTTCGCTGGAAGTTATTTTCCTCGCTCGGCGACTGCGCCTTCCGTGGCTCACGTGCAGCCGTTTCGCCCCTCCGCAGCTGCTCCGCGGCGCCCTCACTCGCCGCTCGCAATCGAACTCTGGCGATGGCCACCAGGAGGGGGGAATACTTTAAATTCCGTATTTAAATAGTTCGCGAAAATACTTTATAAATACGTATTTATATACATACACAAAACACATTAGGACTTGATGTGCTGAATAGATAGTATTTAAAATACTTCAAATACTCAAAATACTGTAAATACATATTAGTTTGTTTTGTCAGGGTTGGGAAAAATACTTTAAATTTCCTATTTAAATACTTTGTAAATAAGTAAATACATACACACTACAAAACATACACAGGTGGTCTTAAGTATTTCCTAGAAGACAGCGCTGCGAAAACCATCAAAACGTCAAGAAAACAACCAAATTGAGTAAATGATTATTTTATGTTTAAAGTATATGAGGAGGTATGGAAATTAAAGAAATACTAAAAATATTATTAATTGTATATGATGACATTTATAGTTTACAATAAACAGCTATTTTTGTAATATGTAAAAAAATGTATAACAACTTGGATACCTTTGTGTGAGTCATTGTAATGACTAAAAAAGAAATAATGATACTTCTATTTAAAAAATGTTCTTTATCCAAACTTTTTGTAGTACTTGTTTATTCCTGTGATTCGTTCCTTTATATCAAATGTATTGTCCTCTTTTCCCAATCTTTGGTTGTGGCAAATAACCGCCCAATTTTAAACGAGAGAATTAATTCAAATGATGTTACACGCGTATGAGTATTTTTACTATCCATAGTTACATTTGAATAAATATACCTGCAATTATCACACGGAACTATTTTTGGGTTTTGTGATTTTGTGGCACAATAGATATTTTTCAAGAAAATAACATTAAAAAGACATCGAAAAAAAACCAATAATATCCCCCAAATAAGTTTGCTCCCTAAAACATCCACTAAACACACACAAAAAAGACAACTAAATTTAGGGAGGAAGCCCTTCATCTATCAACACTAGGTACTAGGTATTTGTGTAAGAAACGAAAAGCAGATTAGGTTTGGAGGGTTGGTTTGCCACGATGCGGTTGCTATACGTGGATTTTCGTAACGTGGCGGTTGATGGTATTATCTTCAAGATGTGTGATATGGCACGACTTTTTGTGTCTTTCTCAGTCCTGTCACAAGATGTCGCATGATAGCGACCGTGTCAAGCAGTACTGCAGATCAAGCGACTCAGTTGGCATGAATGAGATGCACGTGAAAAGCTGTTCCATATTCCATCTTGGAGGTAATACTCTCAGCTGCCACGTTACAAAACCCCAAGTATAAGTACTTGGTATGCGCTTGTGTCTCTCGAGGTGGCAGCATGCGAGGGCGCCTGACATCAGGAGGCTGACGCAGCCCACAGAGTACGAATGCTATATTCCACCGTCCACCTGCAAAGAAGAATGCTCTCATCGTGAAACAGGCATACGTCAAAGAAGTATTCGTCGAAGAACACTATAGGAGACATCCACAACATCGCGATTTTATTGCGCCATTGCAACCTCGCAAAGGGAAGCCGTTGAGTGGATGGAACGTGAGGTGCCAGATGGGCATTCCCATTGGTGCGTTACCGCTATTGAAGATATCACACGGTTGCCTCAGGTTCATTGCTCTGTCGACCTAGAGATTTGAAAGAAGGGCGTAAGAATAGTCATGTGTAGTCACGAAGGACACGTTTTTCAATTACGCGATGACGCTTCCCCAGTGATATTTAGCACGCATTCCAAACATTCTCATTAGTTCTGACATCTCTTTGTGCAATAGGCATCTGGGGTCAGCACTGCTACTTCAGTGATATTCCGTTTTAAGCACTCTTTTTACCATTCGAAAGTGGGTTTTGTGCCTGGAGCACTTTCGGGTGATCTGTTCTCACTGCGTAAATAATGTGTGAGTCGAATCAGTTTCTCTATATAGAATAATACTCCTTTATTTTCCATAGCCCTCTACGGGTCATTAATAGCTTTCCGCAGAATAAGCAGCCTGTCAGTTGAATCCGATAAATTCGGACATTTTGGGGATTTTGGGGAACGGACCACTAGCTTTTCAGCTAGATCGAATTCAGTCGCTGTCTGGAGGAGAATTCTAGTAGCCGGTTGCTCTGATCGGCAGTTTTCCGTGGTTTCTCCGATCAACACCAGGCGAATACCGGAGCAGTACCATACCAAACGGGCCACGGACCGCGCGCGATCTGTCCTTCCTCCCTTGTCCCATTCTCTCCCCTTACACACACACTTACACTAACATACACTACACTACCAGATATTCCGGGAGACAGGTCGGGAGCATAGAACTTGTCCCGGCGGGTACCCTGCTGGTGGGAGAGTCCTGGTTAGGGGGAAACCCCACTAGCCGGCGGTAGGTCGGTGCCGGTTCTCGCCATCCAGCGGGGGAAGATCACCGCCATCTTCCGAGAAAAATACACTAACGGGACTAATGACCAAAGCAGTTGACGCGCCCGGAAACACGAAAAAATCAGTCAATCGAAGGATGGGGTACGGAACAAGATGAAGCTGGAAAAGACGCACCCCGGGGTTTATTATACTGGTCGGGAATTCAAGTACAATTGATGAGAGTACTTCAGAGAAAGAACTCCAGCTTTTTAACAGTGTCGGTGTTCGAACTTGGAACTTCCAGGTGCGTTAAGCTTCAGCTTCCGAACTGTAACTGCACGCAGACAGAAGAGAGCAACGGCTGCGTATCCAGTCCCAGGGGATTGTGTACTTTGTTGTTGATCCAGTGGCAATGCAACGGAGTCGACTGCTTGGGCTCCCACGCCGCTCTACCTCTTCCGCTCGAGGAAGTAAAGCGCTTGGAAATATTCGCGGCTCGGCTTCAGGCGTCGCTGGGCGACGAAGCGGCGGGCGGGAGAGGCGCGAGCGCCCGCAGCGCCCCACCGGCGGACTCTGCAAACTGCTTGGTCCGCCCAGCGCATCGCAGGAATTAGCGCTCCGGAATTGGGTTAACGCCCCCCGGAGGCAGAGGGCACGGCCGTACGGGTTGTGGATTGACCGGTGCTCGATATTGTAAGTCAGTTAACGTGAACGGCGGGCGTGTTCCATTCGAATCATCGACTTATCGATATTTTCTTTTATTCATGCGACCCCAGAACACGAAAAATGCAACAGTTTTAAATTGCCCTACCTGAACCGCGGGAGATATCGTTTGGACTGATAGCATTTTGCATTTCCCTCATTTCAGATTCTCTCTAGTACGTTTTGTAATTTCATTTCGAGTGGAGAGCACGTTTCTCTTTGTACCTTTCTTTAACGGATTATTAATGGAGGTTCCGCTTTCCCCTACTTTTCCAATCCCTCAGAGTTTGCATATCATTTACGTCTCAATTTGTCCCTCTCTCTATTCCAATCAGTAAAGAGACGTGAAAAGTTTGCGAAATGCTAAGGGGAAAGGTGTGTTTCCAGGAATAACGTCTACGATCTGCGCTATCGAAGTTCCCGTATATTATATTTCTGGATAATTAGAGCACTTTCGGCAGATTTCTAAAAGTTTGGCGTAATTTTTCAGCGTCGCATTAAATCTAATTATGCCCGTTCTGAACCTCAGCTCCTAACTTTTCTCAATCAACACGTTTTGACACTTCAATTTGTGTTCTGCAGTTAAAAAACTCATTTTCGCCTCAGGTTCCAACCCCTCGAATTTCCCATCTTTTCGTTGCGGCCGTATCCCTCTCCCGATTTGATCCCTCCGCCCCCTCGCCGCGGGGCTGCAGCCTCGCTGCGCAGCGGCGTCATTAGCAACCGGCGCTCGACCCTCCGCCCGCCGCCCTCCCACCCTCCGCCCTCCGCTCACTGTCCTCAACTCTCCGCCCACCGTCCTTCACCCTCCGTTCTCCACCCTCCATCCTCCAGTCTCCAGCTTGCACATTCCAGCCACCACCCTTCAGCCTGCACTCTCCAGTCTCCAGCCTCCTCCCCTCCAGCCTCCACTCTCCAGCTTCCATCCTCCTGCCTCCACCCTCCTGCCTCCACCCTCCTGCCTCCGTCCACCATCCTCCACTCTCCTGTCTCCACCCTCCACCCTCCACTCTCCAGCCTCCACCCTCTACTCTCCTGCCTCCACTTTCCACCCTCCTGCTTCCATCCCTCCTGCCTCCATCCTCCTGCCTCCAGCCTCAACCCTCCAGCCTCCTGCCTCCGGCATTCACTCTCTCTCTCTTGCACCCTCCATCCTCCACCCTCTACTCTACTGCCTCCATCCTACACCCTCCAGCCTCCATCCTACATCCTACACCCTACACCCTCCAGCCTCCACCCTCCTGCCTCCAGCCTCAACCCTCAATATTCCGCCTTCCAGCCTCCACCCTCCATCCTGCGCCCTCTAACCTCTAGCCTCGGCCTTTCGCCCTCCCCTCCCGCCCTCCACCCCTTCTTCCCGCCCTCGTGCACTTGGCTCGAGGACGCCAACGCAACCGCCCTCCTCTTCAGTTCTTTTCGTCTATGATGAATCTATTCTGATTTCGTTTTTTTTTTTTACAACACACTTATGCTGGTCGAATTGCTGCTTATTTTCCGTCTTTGGCCGTCCCAGGAGATAATTTTTGTCAAAGATGCTAGAAGGAATTTGCTATTTTTCGATGGCGTTTGAAATGTATTATTTTACGCCATCCCTTCATTGATATATCAACACACTGAACGACTGCGAGTCCGTGGACGATATCTTTGGGATGTATGAGGTGCTGTTTTAAAGGCCAGGCGGGAGGCATCGCGTGGCTTCGCCTTTAAGGCAAAGGTTGAAAAAGTGCGTGGGCGGGCGGGCGGGCGGAGGGCGAGTAGAGCCGCCGCGAGGCGAAATATCGCTGCGGGCGGCCCGGGGATTCATCGCTGGGGATGAAGGCGGCGGAGCGAGGCCCGGTGCAGGTGGGCCGCAAGCCCTCGCCACAAAATGGTCGCAAGGCGTCCACAATAACCGCGTTCAATATCGCTCCATAAGATTCTCTCCTTTTCCAATAAATTTGTGAAAATGTATTATCTTTGTCGGATGGAAGTTGAGGATGTGCGAATATTAATAACGTATTTTTGGATTAATATAGATATTGTACGTATGAATGAATTATAATTATATTTGTCCCCGAATTTCTACTTCATGTCAGTTTTAATGTTAATGCCGTTCATAAGTCAAACGCGTTAATTGCGTACTAACGTTCCGTATTACAGTTCTTAAGTAATTTCACAATACTTTCAACAAGCAAAATTTTCGCGTGTTGCAAAGAGAATGTGTTATTAGTAATGTGATTGAAGTTTTTGAAGTAAATCTTTTTTCGATTTTCCACTTTCTTGAAGCATTGTTTGAAAAAATAATGACTGTATCAGTTAACACGATGTTAAATAAACCCATAAACCCATTGCTTCACGAAATACTGGATTAACAAAACAATTTAGTTTGAGATAACAAATATTACATCAAATATTCATATAATTATTATTCATGATTGATTGATGTTCCGCGACATAAAATATTTCAAATTATTTACTCTAACCATTTATGACAGCTTTGCTAGGAATAATTGACGTATTAATTTATCCAGGAAAGTGTCACATTTTGAAACTAAAGAGTTCGTTTTTAAATTCAGTGTAAGGTTTCAGACCTTCTGTGCTCTACATTACTCTCATACTCATAATTTAATATCAATATTTTGTGTCTTACGTACGTTAGTTAATTTTACAAATTTTTGATAGTTATCAAATTTGGACCTTACATAAAAAATACAAATTGGTTCTTAATGTTCTGCAGCTCTTCGTTACCCTTACACATCGTTAATGCAAGAAGAATGGGACATTACGAGTATAGATAAGGCACCGTGAATGAGAATGAAGAGTGCATACGGAATCCTTGTTTTATCCCATATTAAGTAAGCGATATTTCATTTCTACATTCAAATGGGAAATCTTAGTCAGCTTAATTACTCTTTCATACACTTACAAGATTATTGTTTTCGAATTAAACTGAGATATCTTCCAGGGAAACCATGCGCCAGAACCGTACTCATTTGTTCAGAATTCAGCTCTGTATCAAAACCGTATTCCTATCCTCATAACCATCTCAGATTTCATATGAAAATTCATTTTCTGTTCAACATTATTTTTCAAATTATTTTTGTTAATTTTGGTAGGTGATTCATGAATTATTCAACATTTTATTGTACAATGATACAAAATTGTCCAAGTTCTGGAATATTCTATGTAAGTAGGAAATGTTTATTATATTTTCTAGTTCAATAGAAAATTCATATAAATCAAGGAAAGATTTTGAACATCTAAGAAATGATTATTTTTATTTCAAAAAGATCTGTGGTAATATATTCAAACTAAATTTGTAATATTAACTAAATTCATATATTCATATATCAAACTAAATTCATATATATAATAATTCATACATATTCGAATTGTTTGAGGCATTTGTTGTATTCTTTCCAAACTCTCAGAATAATCCATAAACCTTTTCAAGGCAAGATAATAAGAAATATAAAGACAAATTCAGAAATCACTTCACTCATCTTTTAAAAAAATTCAAAAGCTGCAACTCCAAATAACACGAAAACTACTAATAATTTTACATAAAATAATTTTAAGATTTAATATCGAGGAATAGATTACAACGAGAAAGAAATCTCATTCGAAGGAAGTTAAGGAAACAACTATTGCAATTTTCGCAATCCCAGAGATTTTAATGAAAAATCGAAATTATGTGAACTGGTAAGTGAATTAAAAAGACCCTTCCTCTATTTAAAAAAATGAGAAAAATTGAAGCTATTTTTGAGAACGGTCTAGATGGACGGATGGGGAGGTTCTAGTTTCGATTCCCAGCAGTGGCAGGATTTTTGACACTAGCTTGTCAGCTAGGTCGAGTTCTGTCCCTGTCTGGAGGAGAATTCAAGTGGTCGGATGCTCTAATCGGTAGTTTTCGTTTTTTTTCAGTCTACACCAGGCGAATACCATGTCAGAATCTTAACAAACGGGCCAAAGTTACACACACTAACACTAACTTGGTCTACATTACCACATGCCGGGAAACTGATTGGGAGCTTATAGCGTGTCCCGGCTTGGGTGGTGACACGCTGGTGGGAGATACCTGATTGGGGAAAATCTCGCTAGCCGACGGTAGGTCGGCGCCGGATCTCGCTATTCAATGGGAGAAGATCACCGCCACCGCTCGAGGAAGAAACATGCATTACACTTCTGTGACTAATGACCTTAGCAGTTGACGTGCCCGGAATCAATTAACCAACGAACGGCTGGAAGACGGACGGCCCACTGAAAGGTCGGACGGCTGGAAGGACAGACGGCTGGAAGGACGAACGGCTGGCTGGAGGGTCGAACGGCTGGAAGGACGGACGACCAACTGGAAGGACGGACGGCCGACTGGAGGGACGGACAGCCGACTGGAAGGACGGCCGGCCGACTGGAAGGACGGACGGCCGACTGGAAGGTCGGCCAGCCGACTGGAAGGACGGCCGGCCGACTGGAAGGACGGCCGGCCGACTGGAAGGACGGCCGGCCGACTGGAAGGACGGACGGCCGACTGGAAGGACGGCCGGCAGACTGGAAGGACGGCCGGCTAGCTGGAGGGTCGGACAGTGGAAGGATGCCCGGCCGACTGGAAGGACGGACGGCTTGCTGGAGGGTCGGACAGTGGAAGGACGGCCAGCCAGTTGGAAGGACGGCCGGCCGACTGGAAGGACGGACGGCTGGCTGGAGGGTCGGACGGCTGGAAGGACGGCCTGCCCCGCCCACGAGGGCCCGTGCGGCGCTGTCGGCGGCGCGAGATCTGACGGCCACTCCTCATCGTGCGCGCGGCGCCCGCAGCCTCCTCGTGCTTCGCGTCTCGAGGAGGCGGCTGAAAGCGAAGCCACTCGCGCAGCCCTCCCACGGCGCTCAAGACGCGCAATGCGATTCAGAACACGATTCGCGAGGCAGGAGGAGAGGGGAGGGGAGGGAGCGATATATGCTTGTGTGTACGGAACTTCTTCATATTGCGACACGACAGAACAAAATTATATTATTTTGCAATATTTGTTTATTTTTTATGATACTTCATTTCGTTCCTCCTCTGTTGTACTTGGGAATGCGTAAGGATACAAGTGTGAAATAATAATTCTAATGTAAACGTAAGCTTTCGCGGGCTCGAGGTTTCTTGGCTATTCGACCTCTTGGTTGGCCTCTCAGTTAACCACATGGCAGCCAAGAAGACAAGAAGTATTAATTCTTAAAAATGTGCATATTTTCTTAAGTAGATTTACCCATTTTGAAAAGTGGTGATGATAGAATAACATAAAATCGAAATATTTACTCAAACCGGCAGTTCTTTTATTCTTCTTTGTACATCAGTCTAACACAGGCATGTCACGGTCACGGACAAGGTAACTTAACAAGGCTTTCTACGGTTTGCGGGTAGTTCGTCTAGATCAACTGTCGGGAAATTTAAAAGTAAGGATTGAACAAATTTGCCCCGGAATGGCGGTGGTACATCACTGAATTCCTGACTCATGCAAACGTTTGGATAAGTCAGTTTTCACTTATTGCAAATTTAGCTGTGTTAATTCCAATTTTCTCTACTAGAGTAAAAAATGATCCATTTAAATGTAATAATACATCACACTATTTCAAATTGTCAGTTGTAAATGAAGTTAAAAACTTTTAATTGGAAGTATCTTGATTTTGTAATCGTGTTTACTTAAGAATGCAAAAATTGCATAATTTCCTACATTCAGGTTACGACGTTTCACAGACAAAGATTCTTACCTATTTAGATAACGCTCCGCCCATAAGTGAGAATTGTTAACTTACAATCTTGTTAATTTATTCCACATTATTGTTATAAACAAATAAGTGAATGCTTTAATTAAATATAACACAAAAAGAAATCAAGTAAAGAATTGGTCATTCAAACATTTTTCTGCCCCTTGACAAAAACGTTTATAAAAGACGCAGAATTTAAAAAGAAAACAAACGTTAAATCGTAAGCAGTAAAGAATATTAACGTAATTCAAGTATCGGTTGTTTGATAGAACAAATCTGGTAAATATATTTTCGTACGAAACCACTATTCCGCGCCTCATGCCTCTTCAGTTTGGTTTTCTGGATTTGGAGGGGAAACAAGAGCAGAGTCGGGGGAATTTGCCCTTGCCCGCAGGAGCGAGCAAGTAGCTCGTGCGGACACGATTTGACATGCATGGTCAGACAGATGTATATTGATAAATAAAATTTTTGATTGCAAATTATAATTAGATATGGAAAAATATTTAACATTACTGTTATCCTCTTTCTGAAGAATGTTTACAGTGTAGTTTTGTTTCGTGAACTCGGACATGAAGTAAGCCGCGGTGATAAATGACTATGTTGTATGATAAATTTATTATCGTTAATTTCTGTACAATCTGTTTCTTTTATAATCTTTGATATTCTACATAATATATTTCCGCATGGCAAGATTTCTAATGGAAGGAACATTGTTAGAAAAATTATCTTCATTAATTGTAAGTTTTAGTGATGTATCTCCCGCACTTTCTACTACAAAAATCTCATCACTTATAAATGGAAAAGCGGACAGAAGAAGATAGCTATGAGCAATTCACTAACGATAAAACCGAAAATTTCAAATACTTTCAATGACCTGGATATCGTTCTTCTGGCCGACAGGTACGAGATGCTTTGATTCTCATGCCGAGGACTTGGGGCTCAAGGATTAAACTAAATAATACTGCACAAAGAAGGCCTGTACCTTCCCCACCCCAAACAATTATACAAGTTAAAGAGGGAATCAAAACGAAAGAAGTGAATAAACCTTGTTTCTATAGATACTAAATGACTTCGTCGAACTCATACTCAACAAGGTAATGGCTTATAAGGATAAATGCACTCTGACGAGGTAGCCGTCTATGAGAAGCTGGGATCCCAACGGACAGCTGCAAATGCCCATATAAACGATCCAATAGGAAATACCCTTCTCAGAGACTAGAGTCTTCTAAAACTCGTTTTTTTATCACCGCACTCCAATTGAGGTCGAATGCCCATCCCAATAAATCTGCCTGAAGTAGGGGGAAAGTCAGAGAGGATGATACTGATGAGTCAGATGAGGATATTACTGTATTGGAGAAACTGCAATACTGTAATGAATACACCATGAATACACCAATACACCATGAACCACATTCTGGGTCAATGCACTTGTATTAAGCCAGCAAGAATAAAGTGTCATGAGATTAAGAACTTCATAGAGGGGAAGATAAAGTTGGGCAGCGCAGTGTCCATGGAAGCTACTTTCTTCGTAGCTGAAGGGGTTAGGCTCAAACCTGACCTGGAAACAAAAGGCCGGGAAGAGGCCAACGTGGTCGACGTGACTGTCCGTCGCGGGGATGGGGGTAGCGTTCTGAAAGCAGGGGAACATCCCAATCAGTTATTCCCCTAGCAGCCCTACTTCATCGAGTGGCCAACGACAGAATCTTGCCAGTGGTAGTTTGCACGTCTGGGGGGAGATCAAGATCCTCAGAAAGTGCCCTGAAGATGTTAGGGATCATGTCTCAAGGCAATCTACTCACTAATGGCTGCCACGAATTCCATTTAACACTTCATCCAATTTGTAAATTACGATGTTGCAATGATGTTAGTAAGTGCAGAAAAAAGATTTCTGAGTGTCATGCGCCAGTCTAGAGAACCCAGGGGTTCCTAAAAGGCCTAGCAATTACTTAGTTGCGACATCTTGAAGTGGGAAGAGTATGCTGTGTAATGAGGCATATAGAAAACTGCGAAATTAGAATTCATGTTTTGTGGGCCATACTGAAAACCGATTGACGGTAAAAAAAGTCTCTGTGCGTCCGTCTGCGGTCAACGCTATCGCCTAAACCGTTCAAACGATTTTCTCCAAAAATGATATTCCCTAATCAATGTGAACAAACTCAAGACAAGCACTCGTTCCTCTGTCCGACGGATACGAGGCATTGGGACGGATGAGAATTTGAAATGAACATTTTTTTCGGTACCAGATGACCCCAAAATCTGTCATTTCGTTAAAATCTCCAAATCGATTTCCCGCAGCAGTACGTAACTACCTCTATACAATGTCTATTACTTCGTGTATACGAACATAAAAAGGAAGGAATCAATACAGCGTGCAGAGTAAAAATTTATTCGTACAATTTCGAAATATTTATTGTCAGGTTATGGCATTGTGCATAGGGCAATGTCTATGAAATTGTATTGCCACAAATAAAATCTGCCGTACCACTGAATGTCCCGGCCTGGTCTCCGGTTGTTCGCGAGCAAATGTCAGCTCTGCCCCCCCCCCCCGTCCTCGCGAGGAATAAAGGGATTGAGCGGAGGGCGGAGGGATGTCTATCCACACGCCGCTGCCCTCGCCCCCGCCCCCTGTTGCTCAACAAGTGTCGGAGGCCGCGGGCGCTCCTCCGAGTTATCGATTTTATCGACGTCGCAAGATGGTGCCAAGAGCGTCGCAGCAGCAGCAGCCTGTTGTGAGGCCCTCGGGCGATGTGTCGTTATTCCTTTCCCCTCCTGTGCCGAGTCGGTTCTGAAGAAGAAAAGCTCTTCTCTTCTCAATTAAATCTTTCTCTTATTTTATCAGATAATTTTTGTAGCAAACAAATTTCATAATCCAGAAATGAAGTTGAGACTTATTTATTCCCTTCTAACATTGGGTGAAATTGTGTTTTGAAATTGTATTTCAAAGCCAATCATATTACAATGCGAAATCATGTACTTCTAAGAGCCAAATATGTAAGTTAATTATAATACATTGTTAAAAAATTAGTTTTTCTGTGAGCATCGTATACAATTTCTTTTCGGCCAATAAAGCGGTCAGTATCGTGACCTTCGCAGGACGTTCAAAGAGAAGTCGCACCAGTTGCTGTTACTTCCGCCCCCTTACTTCCTAAAAAGAAAAATTATTACATTGTGGGCAATATTGAAAACGGGCCCTGGTAACAAAAAAATGGATAAATCTTGTATTTCTATAAAATAAATTACTTCCTCTAACACGTTGTGCAGCCGGAATACATAGTTTGTAGATACTTGATCCCGAAACAACGATTGACGGAGAATCGTTTGTCTTTCTGTCTGTGGTTAACGCAACCACCTGAACTGTCCACCTGATTTTCTCCCAAATTGACATTCCTTCTTCCATTTAAAGGAAGTCGAGATCCCCTTCGTTTCAAGGATAATATTTTGAATTTTGTAAGTACTTTAAACAAAGCATCATTAAAAATTTTCAAACTTTTCTGAAAAAATGTTTCCATTTTTTTCATTTACCTTTGTCCTCGGATAACGTATGGGGCGGTTAAAGATTAGTGCAGGTCTGATTATTGTTGTTATCCCTGATTTTCTGACTATTGCAACAGTTCAATTTTCCCCCTATTCCTATATGTATAATATTGATGATAAGAAATTTTTCCTGAATGAAATCCGTTCTTTAAAGACAGATCTTGTAAGGTAGGTACAACTTTCGAAGAATTTTCGCGTAATTGTGCGTGATAAACCATTTTTAAACAATTATTTGCTCAGAAACGGCTCCAAATTTTTCTTTAAATTTTCACCTCGTATGGATTATTTAAAAATTGTTGCTAGTCTCATTATTGGCAAACCTCTGTATTTTCAAAAATTGCAAAAAGTAAATACTTTAAAACTACAAAACTGAATGTATAGTTTCTGCTTTAAACAAAATCTGTTCCAAAAATTACCTCTTAAACAAAAGGTCATGTATAATATTCACACAAAACGAGTAGTTTTTGCGTAAGTTCTGCTTGAAAATAGTGCAATTCAGTAAAAAAATTCTCAAAAACAGCTCCATTTTTTTCTACAGAGAAAACAAGGGACGCTTAAAAGAATGGCGCAGGTATTTTCTTCGATGAACTCTCTGAATTTTCGAAAATTGCGAGTAGGAAATAATGGGAGGGACAATTAGAATTTAAGCGTATAGTACCCAAGTCAGTACGTCAGAACGGCACCTTGGTGAAACAGTAAAGAGCACGGTGAGTTGACTCGATGGATCTCGGTTCGAGACTCGGAGCCGAAAAAATGGTTGCAGGTTGGAAAAACTTTTATAAATCCACGTACTAGTAGTATAATATTGTGAGACCGTTGCAAATAATGCGAGAAAGTATTTGATGTTGTATGGCGAGATATAATAAAGCAAATAATGAGAGAAAGTATTTGCTAGTGCACGACTTTCTCTCCTTTAATGCGGTCTGGAGGACTTCCACCTTTGTTGTTGCCAGCATGAAACGTTGCTGTTAGGCGGACGTTATACCATTCAGATGTTTCTTTCGTTTCTCGGAGAAAAATGATAGAGAAATATTCTATTCACAGGACTCTACTAAAGTAGAACTAATAGTGCTGCAACATGACAGACTTTACCACAACATTACATGCCGACTCTTTATTGTATCACTATATTATTTCGAAATTTGCAGTTTCGAATTTACAATGCAACTTAAATACACTTAATTCGTTAATATGATGAAATCAATGACAGGTATTGGCAAATAAACTTTTGAATTAAAGAAAATTAGTGGTGCTACATTCAGCAAGTACTCGTACTGTCTGGCAATATTTCTAAATTTGCAATATTCGAGAATTCAGAGTACAACGAAAATGAGACCTGTGTCATTCTTTTAAGCTTTCCTTGTTTTATTCGTAGAAAACGTTTAAAGAAAAAATTGAAGCTGTCTTTGAGAAAATGTTTTTTTCATAAATTGCATTATTTTCAAGCACAACGTACACGAAAACTATTCGTTTTCGTGTAATAATAGTTGCTGTGGAGCAAAGTGTCTTGGCCTTCGTGAACAGTGTCGGGTGTTGTAAATCTTCTGGAGAGGGGTGAGCCGAACTGCATTTAGGGATGTAGACAATTTTCGGAGATTGTCCTGCGGATTTGGAACTTTCTACTGTGCAGATGGTGAAGTGACTTGAAATGGTAATGTGGATTTTGGTTATTGTAAACCCTGGTTAAGTAAACTATTGTTATTATTTTTTCTGGTTCATTTCTGAACATAACATAAATCACAATTAATATACACAAAACGACTATGTTTTCTGTTTTCAAAAATTCTTCAGTCTTACGTCCTCAAACAAGTGTGATGTACAGCACAGTTCATTACGATATCAGTGCCCCCAAAACGTGACTTTTCCTCAAATTATAATATCAGGATCCCCAAAACGTGACTTTCCCTCGATGGATGTCTTAAACATTAGTTTTTTCTATGCTACGTGAAAGTAAAATTATTGCGAAATAGCACTTTGTCTCAGACTTTTTAGAAATGTAATAATATCAATTTTCTGCGACGGAATAAAAATCGATAAGTGCTGTACGTTTAGTGGCTTTGAAGGTCTGAAAATCCGTTGATTTCGTTAAGTATGATGTGCAGCTAAACACAATAAGGGATGTCTCCAAGGTTACTGAGCGTTAATGGAAGGGGCTCCTCCCCCCATTTCACGCCAAATGCTCGTCGGAAGCGCATTTCCCGCCACCTCCGGGCGGGCGCGCTTTCCTGTCCCTTGTCGGGCCACGTCGCCTCCAAGACCAGCCAGAGTTCTTGCTCCCCCGCCCCACCCCACCCCACCCCAACCACTGCCCCGACAGGGGGGTTAAAAGGGGGGCGCTTCACTTCCGACCCATCCGCCTGGAATTGGGCCTTCACCATGCAGCCACTGCTGTCGCAACCAGGGTGGCCAGGTTGCCCTGCATTCCCCTTAAATTTAGGGGGGTTTTGACCTTTAATGGACGTTTTAGGGGGCGAATTTATTTGAGGTTTCTTCGGTGGGGGTTTTCGTTGAGTTTTTAAAGGTTATTTTTTTTAATATTTATTATGTATCATAAATCACAAAATCCAAAAATTGTTTCCTATTATTACTACAGGTATATTTATTGAAATCTAATTAAGTGTAGTAAAAAACACTTATCGGCATGTAAGATCATTTGAATGGATTTCCTCGTTTAAAATTGGATGGTTATTTGTCACAACCAAAGATAGAAATGAGATGGCAACACATTTGATGAAAAGGAAAGAATCACAGCAAGTAACAAATAATGGAAACCACGATTTCGGTTGAAAGAATTTTTTTACGAAGAGGTACCATTATCTCTTTTTCAGTCATTTCAATGAATGAAACAAAGTTACCTCCCAAATTTTCTTAACTCGTACACAAAATGAAACCTTTAAAACAAAATTTATACAATGTCTGAATATATATACACACGTTATTATATAAATAGTTGTTATGCATATTTTATGTATTACAAATGTAGATGTTTAATATAAAATAAAAATATCATCATATATAATTAATACTTTTTTTCGTATTTCTTTAATTTCCATACTTCCTCTTGTATTTTAAACATGAAATAATAGTTTTTTGGTGGTTTTTGTAACGTTATCTAGTGAGAAATGCTTAAGATCACCTGAATCACTGGTCACAAACAGTTCCGACACCAGCTGCTATGACTTTTCTCGATATCTTTGACGCCACGTTGTTAGTTCAACAGATATCGCGAATGACCGAACCATCGGCGTTGTTACTTCCTTGAGGGATTAGTTTTATGATCTCATAAATAAAGTACAATTGCTTAATTATAGCAATTGTATACAATTAAAAAACAAGTAGTTTGCTGAAGAGTTTATGGATGGAGAAATAGCAAACATTACTGTTATTGGTTATTTTTCACCACTTTAATTTCTTTCCTTAAAACAACCTTTCCTTTTAAAGAAAGGAAATTAAACATTTTAAAGAAAATCAATACTTGGATATCACGACGAATTAGAACATTAAGTAAAACCACATGAATATTGTATTTCATTTCTAAGCATCATAATATATTTCAAGATTTACCGGCTGAGGTGGATCGAGTCGTTTTGGTGGCAGCATTTTCAGCACTAGATAGCTAAAAAACGTGTTGACTCACATATTCATTGCATCCTTGTTCTCCGGAATATTTTCGTATATTTTCAAAGCAGCTAAGATTAAGCCTTTTCTAAAACGTCAAGAAAAATGAAACTAAATTGTTACTTAAAAAAATTGAATCATTTTCTATGTACGAAAAATGTTTTTCGGTAAATACAAAACGGTTTTATTTTGCCAACATGGATTTAGAAAATCAATAGCTTATTTTCTTTTCTAAAAATTGTCCCTACATCAATAGATCAAAATGAGGCAGCTATTGGAGTATTTTTAGATCTTTCAGAAAATTTGACGCCATTGACCAGATAATTTTGCTTTTAATATTATGTGAATTTGTATCGAATTGGTGGGATTGCTCTGCACTGTATATCTTCATTCCTTAAACAACTACACCATAAAGTAAAAATACCGTTCCGAAAAGAAAAGACGTAATTTATTCATCTTTCCGATTCTTTGCCAATTGCACATGGGATCCTCATAGAGTTCAATTGTGCGCTCAATTATCATCGTACTGCACATAAACGATATGTTCCCGTCTATTTGAAAGGGAAAAAATTGTTCATTTTGCTGATGATACGAATATTATTTGCAACAGAAAAACAGTAAATAGTACAATATCAGATGTTCGAAATTGGTTTTGAAATACAAACTAATATCTGCACAAGTGAGCCACCAGGCAAAGCAATTGCTGCCCGTATCCCATTCCCCCTCACCCACCAGCATCGTTTGCCACCTCCACCTCATTTCTCTTCGATAAATGGCTAATACATGCCACTTCAAGAACTCTCAACTGACGGCACCATCACAACTTTTTCGTTATAAGTACTTCATTGCTAACAGCACAACAGCATGTTACTTTCCAATCTCCAGTTCCACGATACGTCTCGTGTTTACGAATACTGAACGGTTACTTTTATTCAAATCAGATTTGAAGAAGCTCACAACAATTATTACTTAGATGAATAGATGTATTCTATTCATCTCTATTGCAAATGTTATCTTGTTAAATGCAGGTACTAGCTTGTGAATCTCAGTCTTAGATTTCTGGAATCTGCGTAGCCAGCCTTTCGACTTCCTTCTCGAAATTTTAATTCTCCAGATAGAGTTGTTCTGCGAACTGTTCCTTCAGGAGAAAAAAAAACAATTTGAAGTTGAGCAGCCGCGCTCTGTATGCCGGTCTCTCCTCAACGCCTCTCATAAATCCCTTGCGAAGCTCATTGGCGATGACTGAGTGGGTATGAGTCAAGCAATTGTGGTGCTATGAGTCGACAATTTATCCGACTTCTTTTGTCAGCTCTTCCAAGTTCATTAAAGATAACACAATTATCACCACTCTTGTCTTTGCCGTAAACGTAGGTCCTATCTCCAGACAATTCGCTGCTCCACTTTCTTTCATGTTGTCAACTCACAATGTGCCGATTAGCAAGAATAATTGCTTTATAGATTCTGTTTAGCACTGATAACTGTGAAGAAGAATGAAGTATCGAGCGACACATTTGTCGAGTTCTGAATCGGGGCGGTTTTTATTAAGCCATTTCATTTGAACTGAAATCTCATTTAACCAGCGCAAAGAGAGACGATCGGCCGAGAGATCGAAATATCTGACGATGTGAACGACATCACTCGCGGGGGAGTCGCCCCAACTTTGTTACGTTGATCGAAGGAAACTGTCGCTCTCATTTTTACTTGTATGTGCAATGAGAATGTCACTCCACCAAAAAAACACTACATCGATAGAACGCATTGTAGATACTTTCAGAGGCGGACTTATATAAGTCCGTATATATATATATATATATATATATATATATATATATATATATATATATATATATATATATATATATATATATATATATATTAAATATAACTTAAAAATAAAGAAGTTATATTGTTTTAAACAATTAAGCTATATTTTATTTCTTTATACTCGTATACATTTGCTACGTGTTCTTAAATTTTATACTTGAGAAAATGAATTACACTAATCTTTAACGATTGCTTGAAAACTATCGTAGATGCTAGAGACAAACTTTGAAAGCATGTTTTACTAAATAGTGTTTCACATTTAATAGCATATATTCAGATATTAATATATACTTAACGGAACTTAATATTAATTAATATTCTGCAAAGAGTTCAAATGAATAATAACTTAACAACGTAATATTGTGATCAGAAATGCGTTTATTGTTGATTTATTCCCCTATATTGATTGGAAATAAATATTTTTTCTATGTAATTTTTTACATATTAAAAAAATGTACACTGAGGCTAATGCCATTCTTTTGAAGAAAAACTAATACCGGAACTGATTTCTCATTCTTTCATAAATGGAATATGTGTAAGAAATAAAAATATAGAATATTAGTTAATTTCAGTTTTTGGTTTAAACGAACATGACATTTAAATTGAAAATATAATTTTTGGAAATTTTGCCGCCCCTCAAAACGTGCCTACCCGGACTTATAGCCCGTTCTTCCCGTATATAAGCCCTCCCCTGGATATGTTACATTTTTTCCGGACTTTACATAAGGTTAAATCCGAACGCATCTCAAATACGTATAATGACACGTAATTACAACAGGGTATATTATAATAAAAGTTATCAGTAGTATTTTAATAGGAGTTTCTAAATTCTTAATTCTATTACAAGGAAAAACGATGATTCCAGACAATTTAAGTATATTTAAAGCAGACGTTTCGGCCTAAATTGTAAGGCCCTCTTCAGTGTCTGTAAGTTGCTTAGGTTATGTTACACCATAGTGTCGAGATATAATATATAACCAGGCACTTCTGATCTTAACCAATGGTCGTCTAAAGGATTATATTAAAGAGGCATAGAGAAATGCAATTGTTTATGTTGGAAGACCTTCTTCCAATTGAAAATTAATACTTTTCCTAATTCTATTGCCTTTCTCATCAAAGAAAAGGACAACATGTAAAACTTTTCTGCAGGGAAATCGGATAACATATCCCCGGTGCTGTTGTCGCTGGAACTGCCATCATTTCCCTGCGGACACCCTTCAGCCGCAGCGGCTAAATTCGGAATCCGATTCCAAATCCCTTCGCCTCCCCGCGGACGAGGACACGCCCATCGAAACCGCGCACAGGTATGGAAGCTGCGACGCTGCCTGGCGGCTGCCGTTGCCGGGTGCATGCCACGTGCCTGATGAGCAGCTGTGCACAAGGGTGACATCGTTCTGTGATTGTTCTTTACAGTCCAGGGTCAGTTAAATATTGCAGTGAATTATTGGTGTATTCTATTCATCTCTATTGCAAATGTTATCTTGTTAAATCCAGGTACTAGCTTGTGAATCTCAGTCTTAGATTTCTGGAATCTGCGTAGCCAGCCTTTCGACTTCCTTCTCGAAATCTTAACTCTTCAGATAGAGTTGTTCTGCGAGCTGTTCCTTTAGGAAAAAAAACAATTTGAAGTTGAGCAGCCGCTTAGATGTTTTAGATATTTTACATCAAAAAAATTAATTTTTATTACGTATTCGAAATCCATTGAAGAAATCGAGAACCATAGTATTATTCTACGAAATTCGTATTTGATAATGTCTGTGTTATTCCCAAGGATTTCTGATACCACCTTGAATGTGGCTAAACAAAATCCTATTGCCATTCTGAATCTACTAAATAATTTAAGTAAAGCAAATTAACTATAACTCACAGAGTACAGAGTATCCCAGAGATGGCTTGCCCATCGCTAACATCAATGTCATAATGCAATAATGCCATGATTACGACAGTTTCTTCTTCGTTTGTAACTTGGAGGAAATGTGTCTAGAAAGTTTGTAACTTTTTAAATGTGTGTGTTGTAGTTTATATTCAGTGTTTTATAATAATTCATTTGTTAGCTGACCTACGAATCGAATATGCAATACAAATTGCACCGGCAAGAATACGCTATATTTACACGAACGTACACGTTACTTCTTCGTTCCTAATTTGCGAGAAACATGCGTGATTAGTAAGTTTGTGTCTTTTAAATGTGTACTCTTTATTCTTTATTGAGTGTTTAACAGTAATTTCTACTTTTAAAAGTACAGGCTGAAATTTGTCTGTCCTGATAAGAAAATTGGAGAGTCACCCCATACTTTTGTCTCATATTTACACGTGAAACATATTCATTCCTGAAAAGGCGTTCCACTTGGTCCAAAAACATAAAAATTATACATCAAAACATTGAACGTGGAAACATGAAGGCATTTACATTAAAAGTGGAAGTGAATAGATATAATCTTAAGTTTCAAGAAGGAAACATTATATCACATTCAACTCAATATTATGATACATTATAGCACTCAGCTGTAATTGCTAACATACGTGTTTATTGTCATCAGTATTAATTAGGATGGATTAAGGACAAGAAAACTTAAATTGCTACTTCACGCTTAATGGTTCTGTGCCTAAGTAAATAATTTGTGAGATTTTGCTCAGAAGTGTGTTACAAAGACTCCAGCTTTGAAAGCGGAGCAAAAGTAGTTAAATTATACTTAAAATGTGCAGTACGACTTTATAAAAAAGATTTTTTTATTTATTTATTGTGTCGTGTAGAGTTATGCATTCTGAAGTTCAAATATGCCCCAATTTTAATCATTTGAATGTGTTTTTGTCATGTGTGTTTGCCATGCGAGATAATGGTTCATTTACCAATATTCTCACATTGTCACTCCCAATGTCTAGCAATGGGTTCTTGCAAGTTCTCTAAACCTTCCAAAGAACAGCATTAGTTCAATATACAGTATGTCGCTAATGCTTATCAAGTTAAAATTTGAGAATTAAAAATTCTTCAATATTCCTGTTCAGTTGTTTTTTTAATCTAGACAAAGACTTATTTGAATAAGGGTGGGGAATCATTTAATGAAAATAATATGCACCAGTGATTGTGTAACTCGACGTACTAGCACCCAACGTTGCATGTTAATATCTGTACAATTATAGTGATATGATTTAACGATCTATTTACAGATTTTACAGATAGTAAAACTTTTAGTTGTATATTACATTATAATACCGTATCCTTACTATAACTTATTAAAATCGTACCTCACAGACAGATATTTCAAAAAAAAAATTAACGAAGAAACTTCAGAATATATTCCTATACATTCAGTAGTGCCTCAAGGAAGCGTCCTTTACTCACTATATACTGCCGGCATCCCAACATCTGTAAACGCATTGACAGCAACCTCTGCGGACGACACAGCCATCGACACAAAAATCCAGTAGAAGCATCTCGTCTCGTGGAAGAACATTTGCAATCCAACCAGAAGTGGCAGAAACACTGGCGCCTCATGATCAATGTCAAGAAGTGTGTCCAATTCCCCTTCAGTCTGAAGCACGAAACATGTTCACCTATAAAAAACTGGACTCAACCTATTCCTCAAAGCGACTCAACAAAATATCTTGGACTTCCTCTAGACAGAATACTCACGTGAAAAACAAAGTAAGAATAAAAGAAAAGAGTTATCCCTAAAACTTGTAAGGTTAAAGTGGCTACTGGGAAGAAAATCATCTTTGAGCATCGCAAGCAAAGTAATTGTGTGCAAAGAAATATTAAAACTAGTCTGGACATATAACATACAACTTTGGGTATCAGCTCAAAATTCCAACATTGAAATATTGCAACTCTTGCAGTCAATAGACTCGAGAAAATTTGGAAATTCTTCGTGGTACTAACGAACACAACAATCCAACAAACGTTTACAGATCCCAACAATAAAAGAAGAAATCAACAAGATCAGTGCAAAATACTTACAATGACTACATAACCATCCCAATATTCTAGCCATCAACTTACTACACAATTGTGACACCACTAGACGACTTCAATATCATTCTTTAGACCTAACATATCGACTATTAATTGTTCGTTTCAGAAATTTTGCGCCAATTTCTCGGGAAGCAGTGCCCGCGAGATCTAGTGTGTAAACTGTGGTTGGTGTAAACTGTACATCAGGCATTTCAAGGTCGTGGGCTAGCTCTCTGCGTTTGCGGGCACTGCGTCCAGAGAAACTGGTGCATCAGTGGATTTCTAGCCCATGGCAGTATTTTGCAGAAGTCACTTGATAATTATTGCCTCAAATTTAGCTCTATTAATTTTTATTTCTAATTATGTATGAAGAAAATATTTCACTAATATTCAATCTTATCAACTGCAGTCTATATAAAATATTTTGAATCAAAAGGATTTTGACTTCGTAATCTCTTTTACTTAAGAGTACAATAACGGCATTCATTAACTTTATACGTTCAGACTATGAATAACCGTTCTTGTCTGTTTAAAGAGCTCTCCTCCCCTAATAGTGATATAATAAATTTCACATTATTGCTACAAACAACAAATAATAATAGTTTAATAACACTACACAAAACGAAAGCAGGTAAAGAATTTGCCATTCAGTCATATCCCTGACCTTTAGTAAAATGATTGGACAAGACAGACATCTAAAAGAAAATAAACATGAAATAAAGTAATAAGCAAAAAAATATATAAATTGGTTTAGCGGTGAAATGTCGTTGCCTTCTACATAATTGTATTGAATAAAGGAGATGTCATTGGCAACAGCGTCTTTAATCATTTCAAAATATATAAACATTATTCAAATTTTGGCTGATCAATAACATCCGGCAGAGAAGGTTTTGTTTGAAGCCGCCATTTGTGATATTTTGAGCGCCTTCCACCCTACTGCTTGAGCGTGTACTGCCCTTTCCGTACTTGAAGGGGAAATGAGAGCGGAGTCCGGGAAAGTTGTCCCGGCTCTCAGGAGCGCTGGGCTTCCTGGACGGGCAAGTAGATCGTGCGGGCGCTGTTTAATAAGCCTACCAATCCTCTAATAAATCTCATACGCTCAGGGCGTACCCTCGAGCGAGTACATGTGATGTAACAAAGTGCTTTCCACGAGGAAAGATAGACCCGCCTTCCCCCAGGGAAGAACCAGTCTCCTTATCCAAAGCCAATTTCATCATCATCATCAAGCATTCATTTGCCAATTTTTTCCAAAACAAATGAAATACCGAATTTTAACTGCACACCACCAACAACAACCACCCTCGCTCATCAAAACCAAGCTCAACCTCAATTCACAACTTAACATTCGAAACCACAATACTAACTCCACTGATTCATCTAATTTTATCGATTGAATTCTAGAAAACATTACTACTTAAAAAATTGAATCATATATACCAATGTTCATAGAATGCTCAAAGATTCTCTGATAACTTCTTAATGCTTAAAGCATGCCTTGGGGCTGCAACATTTCAAACTCAGCTGGGTCATACCTACAAAAAGTCTCTGCTATAAATTCTTTTAAAGTAATTGCTCCCTTTCAACCCATATATGTGTTACCCCTACCACCCCAGAAAAAGCCAGATATCTTACAATTATATAAAATATACATATATATTTAACGTATCTTCATTATTCAATCGTTTGTAACGTTTGCTGTAGTTGTTTTGAGATGTTTAATATTGAGGACAAATATATTGTTTTTTACACAGCTGATGTGCCTAATTGGATGGCCGAGTAGCCTAAGAGCGCCTACAAATTCAGCGCTTCGGTCCGAGAGTCGCGGGTTGGAGTCCCACCTTGGGCATGGTTGTTTGTCCCTTGTCTCTCTTGTATTTGTTATCGCGGAGGGCCTCACGTTCTGCTGACTCCAGATCAGAGGAGCCCGCAAATATGTTGGTGTCTAGTGTATTGTCGAATATGCGTCCCGCTGGGACGTAAAGGGTAACCGGCTGTCGGCTGGAAAAATCCCTAGGATAAAAACAAAAAAAAGCATCGCTGGTTTGCATGTCGAGCAGCAGATGTTTTCGAAGGGTTTGGGCGCCGCCCTTTCTGTTCGAGGCTCTTTCGGGTTGGGGGGCGGAGAGCGATGGTAGCGCCTCCCGCGGTGAGACTGACAGGACGTTGCCGCCCCCTAGTGCTGAGGTCCACAGCAACCACAGGACCAGGCCCCGCTCATTTGACGTTTAATTGGAAATTCAAAGATAATTTATTTTAAAGGATGCGTCATTTTAAATATTTACTTTCATCATCAAAATGTTCGTTATGATTAATTAACTTCAACAAATTACAGCGAGTAATAAACTCCAAACGACACAGTATCTGTCCACGAAAATTGATGTTTAATATACTGCGCGCATGCAGTGAATTGTTCACATTTGACGCGTAAATGGTGCGGAAAACTTCAAATGCTTGCATCCGCAAATTTAGAAGAAGAGTGTTTTGAAAAATAATACGGTTCGTTTAAAGTTAATTCACTAAGGTGTTTCATCTCGAAAATACACATTTTCCATTAGAAAGTCATACAATATTACACGTTATATTAACTCCAAAACATTACATAAATATGAATTTACAAAAGTTTGTATTATTGTCTATATTAATATTTCAACGAAAAGCTATGCCGGTAAGGCATTAAAATTAGAACTGCTAAAACAGCACATGCATTCTCATTATTTGTAACCGTTTCGTAATGTCACTGAAAAGTGTATCATACTAATACTTCATCCGCCTCCAGAAAAATTATCGTCACCAAAGGAAACGCCGGAGATTCGAAACAAATTAAAAGGTATCTTATATTTTTTAAATCTAAAGTTTTAATGAAAACACTTGTGTGATGGAATTCAATAAACGAGGCTCTTATGATTCCAAAAAGTTTAATAACAATTTTTTACCGATATTTAGAAGAAATTGTTTTCGAATTTGTGAAACCCTGCCAAGATTTCACCCAAAATTAAAATAAATTATAATAATCAGTTTCTTTGAGCATTGACCAAGACAGTAACTACAGTCACGTAACTACAATCATGCTGTTTTATTGTGCGCTTGGTACATCTTGTTCTATTCTGCAGTTGAGTGAATTTTACAAACGCGTCAACGTTCCCTTAGCAAAACGATTCGAAGATTTTAATATGCAGAACAGATCGCACGGAGTCATCTACTTGTCGGTCTGAAACCACGGACCAGTGATTCATTCGGGAATAAGAGCTGTAGCGTCATCGGGGGAGGGGGGGGCGTTTCGCTTGCAGAACTCGTATATTCAGGTGGGCGAGTGCCAACAGTGGACTTCTCGTGAGACCCCCAATGGATTGTTCAATATGTTTGTGTTACATTCAATTTGATTACTAGTGATTCCGGGAGCATCAGTTGGCGAGGTCATTAGTCCCGTAAGTGCAGTGCATGTTTTTCTCTGAAAGTGGCGGTGATTGCTTGATGGTAAGATCCGGCGCCGGGTATACCCAACCAGGTATCTCCCACCAGCGGGGCACCGCCCCAGCCGCGACAAACTCTGAATTCCTGACTGATCTTCCGGCATGTGTGGTAGTGAAGTGCTTGTAAGTGTGTGTGTAAGGGATAGGATAAGAGAAGAAATGGTAAGGAAAGATCGCGCGCGCTCCGTGGCCCGTGCCCGTTCCCCGTGAACTTCTCCGGCATTCGTCTGTTGTTGATCGGTGAAACCACGGAAATCTACCGATTGAGAGCAGCCGGCCGCTAAAATACTTCTCCAGAGAGCGACAGTAGCCCTGAGGCTACTGTCGAAAATCCTGTCACCGTCTCGACTCGAACCCAAGTACCTTCTGATCAAAGTAATGCTTTGATGTTATTTGTTACACAATGCTGGAAGTACTGCTTCTCATCGTCTACGAGAAGTCTCCTGAAACCTTACAAGAAGAATGGTGAGGGAAATAGGATTTTCGAGAATGATGACAAGGAACACTTTACCCCTTTACAGGAAGCCACTTACCCACAATTCCGAGTGGCACGTCCGCTGGCAAAGCATTGGTTCAAGTGGAGGTATTCACACGAGCAGGGTAGACTCTGTGGGGTGGCGCTGATTGGCAAACTCCCGCCACCAGCAGCACAGACGCGTGTCCGCGCCACTGCCAGCAGAACATTTCCACACCCTAATTTTACTCAGCTTGTGAACAAACTTTGTATGTATCCGTCCGCCCTGTAGTTTGTGATTGGCTGCGCCTGGCTCGCCACGATTATACTCAAATCCCAGCACGAGTCACAGTAGGAAGTCATACATATTATTTTCACTTTTATTACTCAAAAAATGCCCAAAATGCCAGCCACAACTTGCAGATAATTTGCTTACAGAGTACTTGCATTTACGACGAGCCCTAGAAAGGTAGAGGTGAAAGATTTCGATAGAATAATTATATAGCTTTGTTCTTTAAACATTAGGCAAACCCGAATCTTCATAAACCACATTCGGAATTTTATTTTATTTAATGTTGGCAGTTCGTTCTCACGAACAAAATTTTGAACGTGAATGCGAATGCCAAATTTAACAAATTTACCGCACTCGCCTTGCGGAGGCTTTCCTCTACTTCTCTTCTCATTTGGAGTAGTTACCTTTCTAGTGCCTCATAATTTACTACTCATTTTACCAACACTTGCGACATTCACACCCGTCAATTCCGCAGTCATTTCTTCCACCTACTGTAGAATCATTGTCGGATTTTTAACCATAATTATTTCAAAAATATGTAAAGCCACTTTCTTCTCTCCATTGCTGAAGAATTTTCCTTGCGAACGTCTTAACCTCTCGTGCCGGGTGCTGCTTCACATATTGTGTTCAACGCTGTAGTAAAAATCAATGTTACTTAACGCATTAGCAAACACAATGTTTCAGTAATGAGACAACACTAGGAAAACCTTACTTGAGCTGCAGTAACTGGAGGCAAACAAACGTATCTTGCTCCTGACTTACAATACTATCATCAGCAGTAAGCTACACTGCGGTTGCATCTTGCATAACAAAAATAATTGGACCTAATACATAACACAGCGTTCTGTATATGTACTGGCTGTTTTCACACATCGACAACTAGTAGGTTCCTTATTGCATCATCGGAACCAAACCTCAGTTTTGTAGGAATTAGCTGACTATTACGCTCCTATGCAAAGCCTCGTCATCCAAATACAATACTATTCTTAATGATATTAACCGGTGAATTAAAATGGATACGATCCATTTTACATATATTCAAAAAATATTTTATGAAAATACCAATGGAATATAAAATCCTACTTATATCAACGAATACATATACTTAGAACCCCTAAACACCCCCATGGGTTCACATCCAGACACCTTATTCTTCTCAAGAATTACACTATTTCAACCGGGTGGTTTCTGATGCGGACCTCGTTCTGAAAAAAATATTCAACAAATATCAAGATCATAGCATTACACACATCTATGACAGCTTGGAAATGGATAGACTGGGTTTACTCATTATTCCTTGGAAACCTTTCCCTATTAAGTTGAACGTTTAAACAGCGTCTACAAATATGCATTCTTATAAGCGATTAACCACACGAAATCCAACCGTAACCAGAAATCCCTGATTTTATCCTCATATTATCAAACTGCAATAAACTTCGTCCCAATTATCTTATGTCATTTATCCACACAATACTCCTTGAAATATGCAAAGAGGCTACTGAGCATTTCAATCCTATTAATTGGCCATGTTAATTATCCCGGCTGCCACTGTAAGGGGAGAATTTTTGGTTCATCATGCAGTGTCTTTTTGTCATCGTTGGCATGTGGAAAGAAACAAGGTGTAACAAATACGTGCACGACAAAAGATTTACAAAATTATGGTACATAACAATGTAATTAAACTAAATTACATAGTGCTTGAGTGACTTGCCTACAAATGAACTAATCGTCTCACTCATCACATTGCCCGTGTTTGTCAATGTTGGTGTTTAAAGTTTCTCCTCCATAGTTGCCCTGAGGAGGCGGGAATTAATTTTCATAACTTGGTGTACTGTATGTCAATGCTTTTCGGTTTAAGAAGTTAAGAGAGTTGGGCTTTTCTTAATAACAATGTAAAATTAACTTAATTTTATCTTAATCTAATTGTTTAGTTAATACGTAAGCGTCCAACCATTGCACACCCAACTTCAACAACTTCTTTTTCTTAATACTGTATAGTGTTCTTGCTTGTTTCTTGGTATTTTTTTTGTATTGTTCACGTATCGTTCATACTTGTTTAATTACATACACAACCATTCATTCATCCTATTCACTCACACTGTTGGGGTTTGTGATCGTCGTTCAGTGCTCTGTGAAGCGGGCGGGAAGGTCCCGGCACGCAGGTAGACGTCGGCGGCGGGGGGGCGGTTTTGACTTCCCCAGCGAGCGACCGCCCGTTCGGATAATGACCGCTCCCAACAAAGCATTCCCAGTAGTTTCCGGACGGTGGTGTCCCGCAAGCACTCGTCATATCGCGCCCTGAATAACAATGGCCGGCCTTGCGGGAGCTGTCGCCGAAATATTCGCGCCCGCTCCACAATAGTATGCACAGTGTCGCGTTTATAAGTTTGCGTACTCCACGGACACGCAGACGCTCAGTAGCGGACTGGCAGCAAGAGTCACCTTCTCTCCTCAGAGCGGAATGTAAGCAACTGGATTTTAGAACGTGTATTACTGCTGTTCGCCTAACTGGTTTTCTCTAGAGCCATCTCCTGTGGAAACAGATACAGCTCATACACAGGGAACGTAACGTTTCTTTGGGTGATATGAATAAAACTGAGTAAGTACTCGGAGCAATTGCTCACGAGTACAAGTAGGAACTACTTCTTCTCGTAAGCAATTGCTTCTGTTCATATGGATAAAAAGCTTCGTAAAACATGGAGCATTTACTTCCCTCTCTGAGTAATTGCTCACTAACTGATCTGCTGTGAGGGGTCGATTTTCGTCTGTTTTGTTTGTCTACGTTATCGCGCGACGCGTGGTTGCTGATAGAGTTAGGTTAAGTGGTACAGTTGACGTGCATTGTTGACAAAATTGTAGGAAAACTTCCATCTTTCTTTCTTTCTTTCTTTCTTTCTTTCTTTCTTTCTTTCTTTCTTTCTTTCTTTCTTTCTTTCTTTCTTTCTTTCTTTCTTTCTTTCTTTCTTTCCTTTTCTTTCTTTCTTTCTTTCTTTCTTTCTTTCTTTCTTTCTTTCTTTCTTTCTTTCTTTCTTTCTTTCTTTCTTTCTTTCTTTCTTTCTTTCTTTCTTTCTTTCTTTCTTTCTTTCTTTTTCTTTCTTTCTTTCTTTCTTTCTTTTTCTTTCTTTCTTTTTTCTTTCACTCACTCACTACCTAAAATCTTACAATAAGTTCGCAACAGTCGTGTATAAACTCTCTTCTATCCATTCAAAACGATTTGACTCGCCTGCAGAGGTTGCTTCGAAAATTCGAAGTAAATGCTTCGCACTAGAAGCAAATTATTTTATTCATGCGGAAAGTGAGCAATTGCTCCACAGCCGAGTAGTTACTTACTAATGGAGAAATTGCTTTAAATAAGACCAATTACTCACGTCCTTTATTCATACTGTTTGAAGCAATTGCTTTGGAAACTCGAGAAAAAAGTAATAGCTCGTTTTTATTCATATCACCGTTTCGTTCCGTTTGAACAAATGGTAACGGAGTGAGAATTTGTTTAGCCCAATCGAATTTCGGCGCTCGCCCGTTGAAACAGTTTGTGAAACTAGGGGGTGGGCGAGGTTTTCCCAAAAATAAGTATTTCGTCGTAATTTGTTTCTGAGAAAGCTCTAAGTATTAAGCTCTCTGTAACGACTGCGCCGACCGGTTATAGCGAACCGCGTCTAAATCCTTTCTAAATTTCTCCAGTCTTAAATTCCGGAATCTGCAGACTAAGGCAGCGAAAGGGTTCCTTTTCTGGGAAGTCGTTAACTGGCGACGAAAGGGGCTGCGGCTGGAGCGGTGATAGGGGGCTTCTCTAGCGGTGCTGTATCTCGCGACCTGAATAAAAGTACCGAGAACGGTTACTATATACCATGACTTCCCTTCTGGTTCAACTTAAAAAGGTACGGGCCATATATTTATAAACAAGGACGTGGATTCTCTTATCTCTATGGCTTACAATAAATGAAATTCTCAGGAGTCCTTTGGTGGAATGCTCTGTAATCTCAATAGTAAAATAAATTGTAAAAGACAGCATACACAAAATAATTCCTTTGTCACACAAAATAAAATAAACACACACAATACGCTTGGAGCTCCTCCAATTTACCTGAAACTCTCAGCCAACAGCAATATACAGTTTTGTTTCTGTCCTTCTTTTAGTAGCATGAAATTCACAGTTTATTTCAAATATTAATTGTATAAGTGAGCGTAATCAATTTGCTACATAATCTTTGAAACAGTTTTCTCCTACAACTGACACTTTATCAATATACAAAAAAAACTTATATGCATGCGTTAACAAAAAAATAAGAATAGTTTTAGAATCTACATATACATTCGACAATACTTTCAGACAGTATTCAATCCACAAAACCTCTCTCAATTACTCATTAAAATCTAATCTTAACAACTCCAAATTATTTAAAATTTACAAAGATGGTCAGTTATTAGTTTCCTTACAAAGAATGATTGATTCAATACAACCTGATTCAAGGTACTTGTCTTAACTGCACTTTATATGAAACAAAGAATCGTGTTTAATGTCTAGCAAGAGTTTGTCCTTCTCTCACTTTCTCGATAGCCTTCATACATCATCCGTATATCATGTACTTCGAATTAGCAACGATCTTATTTGTTCTTTGGCTGCGGAAGAAACTGGCGTCAGTCGTCCCGGCGAACTTCCTCCAGCCTCCAGTTCATCAGCTCTCGAGGTCCGCGATCTCGTCAGAAATTCTAGTCTAATATTCTCAATATATTAGAATAGGAACGTTTATGCAAAGACAGAAAAATCTGTCAAAGACCAAGAAAACTTTCTCAACTATCCATAAGGCCATCTGCACCTCCCACTTACTTCCACAAATCTAAACATTACTATTACGTTTATTATAATTTGAGTTATTTCAGTTAATCGAACTCAGGGGTATGCAACTTACAAAGCCTCACCTAAAACACTTGCAACCGGGAGCGGTAGCTCAGTGCATCAACTGATGTCACTGCAGCGCCTCTGATCGGGAGGTCCTAGGTTCGAGTCCTGACGGCGGCAGGGTTTTCGACACTAGCTTTTCAGCTAGGTCGAATTCAGTCGCTGTCTGGAGGAGAATTCTAGTGGCTAGCTGTTCTGATCGGTAGTTTTCCGTGGTTTCTCCGATCAACACCAGGCGAATGCCGGCGCAGTATCCTATCAAACGGCCCACGGACCGCGCGCGATCTGTCCTTCCTCATCCTTGTCCTATCCTCTCCCCTTACACACACACACTAATATGCACTACACTACCACATTCTGGGATACCGGTCGGGAACTTAGAGCTTGTCCCGGCTGGGGCGGTGCCCCGCTGGTGGGGGAGTCTTGGTTAGGGGGAAACCCCACTAGCCGACGGTAGGTCGGCGCCGGATCTCGCCATCCAGCGGCGGAGGATCACCGCCATCTCGAGGGGGAAACATGCACTACACTAACGGGACTAATGACCAAAGCAGTTGATGTGCTCGCAAACAAGAAAACATCAATCAATCAATCATAACGCTGTGAAACCCATTGGGATGGTTTTGAATTTCTTAATTTACGAGAAAAAATTCCTTAAATCTAAACGTAACCTATTTTTACATCAAGGGAATGTTGACCCCGGAAGGGCGCGTGCACTAGACGAACAAAGTTCTCGCCCGACGTGGGTGCACGGGACTTTCACGTTTGACTCATAACCGTTCGCGGGTCACAATAATAGCACCGCGAACCTCCAGTTGGACAACGCTGACCTAATTCATTAAACGTAATCGTCATTACCTCCTTTGTCTGGAGTTGTAGCTTCCAATTGCGATTCTTAGCCAGAACCTGCTCAAACGTATTTTCACCGAGCCTGGCAACATTCAGTCGACGTCCACTTTGCAAAAAGATCGCCTCAAATTGCCGTGACTACGATCGAAAGGTAGTGGGATCGGAGCGAGTTTTACCGTTATTTCCGGCAACTTGAGTTTGCCGTGGCGGGCGTGCATTTTGAAAGATGCGCGGCAATGCGCTTCTCGTGACAGATTTTTATTTTTTATAAATACGAGACGTCACCATTCAGAAATCATAAAAAATTGCTAAACTAAGTGTCGTCTCTTATTAGCGAAAAATTACATTATACTTGGCAGTAAGTTAGCTATTTAGAAGTAAAATATCTGTAACATGGAAGCCAGATGAATTGCTTATTTATATACTTGTTTATAGTTTATGAAGGCTTGTTTACATGAAGGCGTAGGCTTCCGCGGCCAGAGTCATGTAAATGATCTTGGCTGTCCAAGTGACGCCGCGTCGAAGGCTGTGTTGCCGACGTTTCGACCATCTTGTCGTGGTCTTCCTCAGGGCTGTTGTGCGCCCAACAGCCCTGAGGAAGACCACGACAAGATGGTCGAATCGTCGGCAACACAGCCTTCGACGCGGCGACACCTGGACAGCCAAGATCATTGACTTGTTTACATATTTCTGAGAACTATTCCCGAGATCTGGCGAGTAGATTTTGAAATAAGGTTTGAAACAAAATGTTGTGAAAGATGCTTTGCAAGGAGCTTTCATTTGCATAAAATATGTCCATTGCCAACTTCAACTTACGCTTGCGGCGGCAGCGCGGCGCTTTGTATCTTGGAAAAGGATCTGGAGAAGACACAGGTGCCTGGGCGTCGCCTCGCCCTCGCTTCTCTCGTAAACAGAACACTTCCGGTTGCGGGAATTGCGTGGGACGTATCTTTATTCGTAGGAGAAATGGTTAACAGTGGAGGTTAATAGTTTAAAAATAAAAACAACCCACTAATATCGTTTGATTAAAATGCATTTTATTGCAAATTTAATAAAAAGTTTGTTTCACACGAACATCTGAAAAAAGAAAGAAAAAAAGAGGTGAGTTGGGAGAGGGCAAGTGGGGAGAAGGCGGTGCCGCTGCGCGTCCTCATTAAAATGGCCGCCAGGTCGCGCGGGCGGAAAAGTGCGATGTCGGCGTCGTTTATGCAAATGGCTCCCGCAGGCCCCGCCCTGGCCGTGTTGCGCGCCAAGCCGCGCCGGCCCCCAGAGGCCACGAGGCGACTGACACAACCACCGGCTGACCACGCAGCCATGCCTAGGCGGTTCGTGCTTAGGTTACACGGTTGCACAATCCCCCAAAAAGTGAAGGAGATCTCTCTCATAATATCTTACGAATATACAATTTTCGTTTAATGACATTCGATTTTCAAGATATTGCACCAATATAGATGTATCTGAAATCATTCTGAAACCAAAGAGCGTCCAACTGGCGCTCTCTCCGGTGTCTGGTGCCTTGTCAGGAATTGCACCACTCTCTTGGCTGTATTACTGAATTTACTGTTTAATTTTGGGCTTTTCGATTTAACACGGGGAACATACGGCATTTTGGTGGCGCAACCAGTCTAGTGGCGCTGTCGCGCTGCGTGCGACGGTCTCGGGGGTCTCATATTCTGTCTTCGTCTGACTCACTGCAACGTATTTTTATGAATTTCGCTTGATATTGAAAGTACACAAGTTCTGTCAATTATTGACGATATTCAGTTCATTGTTTATGATAGTTGGACCGGGAGCGGTAGCTCAATGCATCAACTGTCACTGCAGCGCCTATGACCAGGAGGTCCTAGGTTCGAGTCCTGATGGCGGCAGGATTTTCGACACTAGATTTTCAGCTAGGTCGAATACAGTCGCTGTCTGGAGGAGAATTCTAGCGGGCTGCTCTGATTGGTAGTTTTCCGTGGTATCTCCGATCAACACCAGGAGAATGCCGGAGCAGTACCCTATTAAACGGGCCGCGGACCGCGCGCGATCTGTCGTTCCTCTTCCTTGTCCTATCCCCTCCCCTTACACACACACACACACACACACTAACATGCACTACACTATCACACATGCCGGGAAATCGGTCGGGAGCTTAGAGCTTGTCCCGGCTGGGGCGCTGCCCCGCTGGTGGGAGAGTCCTGGTTAGGGGGAAACCTCAGTAGCCGACGGTAGGTCGGCGCCGGATCTCGCCATCCAGCGGGGGAAGATCACCGCCATCTCCCGCGGGGGAAAAACATGCACTACACTAACGGAACTATTGACCAAAGCAGTTGACGCGCCCGGAAACTCAAAAAAATCAATCAATCAATTTATATTTAGAGAATTTGTTTTCATTTGATATTAGGTTTGTTGATTCAAAACGTATATTTGATGAGCGTAAAAGTGGCCTTTGTGGATGGAACTCCCTTAAAATGTCTCGCAGAAGCCAGTGTGGCTGCGGCTGGCCAACGATTTGCGAACGTTCTGAGTGTCGAAGATCTCTCATTACTGCCAAATATAGCAGGGTAGTGAAATTTTCGAAATAAAATAATTTAATTTGTGTGAAACCTGTCGAATTCACAGTGCTCGTTGCAATGTGCTGGAATCGAACTTAACTGTCCAGTGGAAATCAAAGCTAGAACCAGATGTACGGTAGGGGTATATTCGCGGACACGACTCACAAAATTATGTAAGCAGTGTTTCAATATACACTTTTATATCACATATTTTAAATTGATTTGATTTGCTTACATTTTTTATTATGTATTCGTATTTTGAATTTTGGAAATTACATTTCCGTCATTCCATGGAAGTGCTACCTCCTGTCTCGTGGGTCACCAGCCGGAGCTGAGCGCGACACATGTCTCCCTGCCCTTCCACGTTCGTCGAAAATTTCTGCCTTTTTCGTCTTTCACCATCTCGCTCTAACTATAAATCTTTACGCGGAGAATATATTGGTTACTAAAGTTCTTTCAACTCCATTTTATCAAACAGAAATTTTATAGAAAATATACGTGCATCAAAAGAAATTACGTATACGTGCCGCGAATGTTTGGTCTCAACTATAGGTATTCACTCAAACTGGCACAAGAAATAGACTGAAAGTGCATCGTGAATACTTATAGTTTAGCCTTCTCAGCATAAGCATTATATACAGATGTCTCCGCAAACATGTTTCAAATTTCTAGAATAAAGACCACATTTTTCCAACGAATATACGGCGAGAAATTTCCTTCAACGGAATTACAACTACATTTGTTTCCGGTTGGCAGACAATGCATGTTATTCTGCTGTTTGTCAGATAAATGAAATCCCTTTAACTTCATCACAACATATCTAAATCTACAAGGCGTGTTTTTAAAGTAAGAATCGTTTCGGAAATAAAACCCATAAAAATTTGTTTTTAAAAACAAAATTTATTTTTACACAAAAGAACATTTTTAAAACTATTTTTTCTAAATACTTGTCATCGTTGTACAAGCATTTGTCACAAAGGGAAACCAACTTTTCCATGCCCGCTTCAAAGAGTGATACTGTCAGTGAATACAGCCACTTCTGAACACCTTTTTTGCGAAAACGGCGCTGCGTTTTCTGAAAAGCGCATCCCAAAGCATTCTTATTGTGAACAGTCTGTCTTCATGAATTGTTTCATTCACGTTTTCAACAATCCCATGATCGACAACAAAGACTGTCCACTCCGTGCTTCATTGTGAAAATTAGATCGTCTACCATTGAATTGTCGAACCCACTTTCTCACCAATCCATCACTCATTTCATTTTCGCCATAAATCTCTACAATTTGGCAGAGAATTCCAACCAGCTTAACACATTTTGAGTTCAAAAACTGTGTTCAGAAGTGGCTGTCTTCACAGGCAGCATTTTTCTATGAAGAGGGCATTGAAAAATTGATTTCCCGCTGTAACAAATGTCTAAATAATGGCAAGAGTTATGTAGAAACATAGTTTTAGAAATGCACTTTCATGTATAAATAAATTTTGTTTTGTAAAACGAATTTTTTGTGAGTTTTTTTCAAACGGTGATTACTTTAAAAACACGCATCGTAATTTTGAATGCGAAGATATTGAGAGAAAGTGAAGCATCCTATGACCTTGTAAGAGGTGGAGTCAATGCTTTCAATACGTACTCAGGTCTTCGGAAACAAACCAAAAACAATGAAACAGTAGAAGTTAAGTAAAAATGGAAATATTTGATTATGTTATTCCGCCCGCTCTTACTCTGGGCGAACGTGCTAAATTCTCCTATTCGGCGCATTACTGCTTTAGAAAGAGCTGGTAGCACGCGACAGCAAGACTCCGAAGGAGATCCCGTCTCTATTAAATATTTGCTATTCGCATGTGGCGTTATGGAATAACAATATTTTTATATTGTTGATAGTATGTAAATAACTGTTGCACTGTATTCTATGTTACTGAGGTATTGGTAAAGATTGTTTTGTTAATTACTATACCTGATGCAGTGTTATAACAAAGTGTTTATTTGTTGTTGTTAAGCAGTGTGCGCTGTGTGTATGTGTGCTCCTTTTTGGTTAATCATTTTGTGTGGTTTTGTTCAGCCGAATTTTTGTTCCTGGAATTAAGTAATGTTAACACTAGCATTATTGAGAAAAAATATATAATAATATGGATAAAATAGAACTTGTTTATAGTTTGTGCGCAAAATAACTTAATCAGGAAAAATGCTTGAATAAATTGAATTATTTAGAATTATTATATTATTATTAAAAAGCTTGATTAAATTGAATTTGCAGTTTAGAGGGAAAAAGTCAATATTTGACATTTATAATTGTGAGGAAAGAGACAGTAATGTTATCGGACCAACGTTTAATTGACTGTATTACATTATTCCGGGTCCCGAAATATTTACGCAAAGTTTACAAATAGTCGTTGACGTAACAAAGACGCGAAACAGGTGATTCACGCACGAGTCGTGTTTGTCGTCCGAGCGACGCTCGGACGACAAAGAGATGGGTGCGGGAATCACCTCCCGCCCGTGTTGCGTACACTATTTTTTCAACACGCCGTGAGCGAAACGCAGTGCATCAAGTAAAGGAATACAAATTATAGATCAAGTCACTAGAAATACCTTACTTTACAAAAACTTACTTTATAAAAGGATTCCAGACAGTGTTGTAACACCATTTGGTTTGTAAATAATAAAGAAATACATCGTCAAGACGAAAGAAAATTGCGAATCGTTACAGATGTTTCGCACAAGTTCCGTGATGTTTCGCACACAGTGAAAACAATTCGCTGTTAAAAAATGAATATTCCCATATTTTGTAAACGTATCATTGAATTGAACCGAATTAAATTGAGTTTTAGTGTTTCGAATAAATAGGTTGGTAGCGAGTTTTATTCTTTTTTACCAGGTTGGATGGTTAGTGATTCCGGGCGCGTCAACAGCTTAGATCATTAGTCCCGTAAGTGTAGTTCATGTTTCCTCGGGAGATGGCGGTGATCTTCCACCGCTGAATGTTGAGATCCGGTGCCGAACTATTGTCGGCTAGCGGGGTTTCCCCTTAACCAGGAATCTCCCATCAGCTGGGACAAGCTCTGAGTTCCCGACCGGTCTCCTGGAATATGTGGTAGTGTAGAACATGTTAGTATAAGTGTGTGTGTGAGGGGAGAGGATAGGACAAGGAAGAGGAAGGAAAGATCGCGCGCAGTCCGTGGCCCGTTCGTAGGGTACTGCTCCGGCACTCATCTGGTGTTGATCGCAGACACCACGGAAAATTACCGAGCAGAGCAACCGGGTGCTAGAATTCTCTTCCAGACTCTAACTGAATTCGATGTAGCTGACAAGCTAGTATCGAAAATCCTGCCGCTATCAGGACCCGAACCTGGGACCTCCCGGTCAGAGGCGCTGCAGTGACATCAGTTGCACTGAACTACCACTCCCTGTACTCTTTTTACCGGGAGAAATAGCTTAGGGTATCAACTGATGTCATTGCAGTCCCTCTAACCAGGACGTCCTAGGTTCGAGACCCGACAGTGGTAGGATTTTCAACATTAGCTTCGCAGCGAGGTCGAATTCTGTCGCTGTCTGGAGGAGAAGTCTAGCGGCCGGCTGCTCTGATCGGTAGTTTTCCGTGATTTCTCCGATCAACACCAGGTGAGTGCCAAAGCAGCACCCTAATAAAGGGCCACGGATCGCGCGCGATCTTTCCTACCTCTTCCTTCACGTATCCTCACACACAGACACATTAGCATGAACTCGTCTACCACACACGCCGGGAGACTGGTGGGGAGTTTAGAGCTTGTCCCGGCTGGGGCAGTGCCCCGTTGGTGGGAGATACCTGGTTGAGGGAAACCCCTCAAACCGGATCTCGCCATCCAGCGCGGAAGGACACATCCCGGGGGGAAATGCACTACACTTACGGGAATAATGACGACGACGCCTCCTTCTTTTTCTTCTTTTTTGTTGACGCGCCCGGAATCCCTAACAACCTGTGAATGAATGATTTGTGCTGTGTTGGAAGGAGTGTAGAGCGGCGGCGTGGCGTGTTGCAGGGGCGTGACGCTGGTGGCGCCGGTGGTGGCGGCGCCGGGCCGCCCGACGGCCGTGCTGGTGTCGCTGCGCGGCGCCGCGCCCGTCAACGTGTCGCTGCGCCTCGTCTCCGACCGCGTGGAGGAGGCCACGCAGCTGCTGGCCTCCGCGCAGCACACCGTGCGCGGTACGTCACGCCCACTCGCTTGCTATTGGCGGTTAGCCATCGGAGGAATCGCTGACCGCACAGGACCAGCAGCGTATCAGCGACCCTGACACTGCGATGCGCTGTTGCCACATGTGACTACGCACGTACATCACAGTTAAATTTAATCTCAAAACATAAACACTTATTGACAGGCTATGGCACGGCTTGGTATCATCTTCTTAACTTTCACCGAAGCCGAAACTTATCGCCTCCGCGACTTCGTGTGAATCAGTTGAGCGTCAACGCTGTACTCTGGCTGTAACAAAGTAAACAAATCATAGCAAGCCCATTGCTTCGAAGCAGGTCACATGACGTACCACAGCACGGGGAGAGAACTGTCAGAGTCGCTTGTATGCTGCCGGCACTGTAGAGTACATTTTCCAATTTTACAGGAGACACAAAAATATCATAAAACCAGTTTTATGCAGTTTTTCTGCTTACATTTTTTTGTTATTTAATCATAAACATACTTATTCAATCCTATGAATCAACACCTTTTATGACCAGAGTTTGAGAGGGGATTTATTTTCAGATTTGGACATAATTTCTTTTTACAGTAAACGAATTTCCAAAAGATTTCCTTTAGTTAAATAACTTGTCATAAAAAGATAATTATACATAACAATTATTTTATTTTAATAAAAATTTTAGAAAAACATTTTACATTTTGGATTGTTTAAATGCTCAGTATTCATCTTAATGAGATGTCATGGTTATGGACCGAAATGTGATTGAATGCCAAAACTGCATCTTGTCCTCAGGGATGTAGACCAATGCTTTCTAAATGTCTTCCATTTTTTTCTATTTATAGACAGTACACAGGTATATGCTTTCTTTAAAGGTGACTGTAAAGGATTTACTGTATTTCTCACCCTAAAAGTGTCCAGCATCAAGTCACCAATATGCAAGTTCCATTCAACACTGTGTTGTTTCATCTGAGATGATCAATTCACGGTGTTTTGAAAGTGTGAAACATCGTTTTAGGTGTCTAAGACACCTTTACCATAGAAATCATCGCTTAGTTGTTTTTATATAATTTCGACTACCATGAACTGTAATCGACGAAATCATTTGCCTTCATCTGAATAGCATTCTTTCTTTGTCAGTTTACTCGTAATTATCCCAACTTCCTTATTATTCGATAAGAACGAGTGACCTCTAAATGGAAAACAAACAATAATATCATTGAATATTGCTGTACAAAGGGATCTTGTTACGGACCGATTCTCTATCTTCAATAAACGGAGAATTGAAGGCGTTGCTAAGTCTGTGCCATTGTGCGGCCAAGTTTTCTCTGTGCATCAAATGATGCATTGACTTGCTCACAACCCTCCTCTCCAATAAAAAAAGAATTCTGAGAAGGTGAACTAATCTTTCTGCAGTTAACGGTTCATATGTCCCGTTAAAGGCAATTGGCCTCGTCGTTAGATCCCGGTTTCCTATTCGTTCGCCCAATCAAGAACCTCTCATGTCTCGAATTCGCTTAACCTTCGCGACTTCACGTAGGTAATGAATTCGGCAACGGCGCCGATTTCGAGGTCCTGGCCTTTCGAAGAACCATCCCAGCATCCGTGTAAATGACCGAAGGAAACCACGAAAACCCCAGTCTGGATGGCCGGCCCGGGGATTGAACTCGGGCCTCCCGATTGCGAAGTCAGCGCGGTACGCTCTGAGCCACATTGCTCTGTACTCACTTATTCAAGTGTATACCACTTACACACGAAATGTATATTTTTGTGCAATTGTCATTTTGTGTAATTTTCTTCGTGAATCTGCTTGGGAACATGTAAAGCTTTTTCACAAAAGTGACATTTTGTGTTCGTAGTTAAATGACAGTTTTTTATTTATGAGTTTATTAAATCGCACAACACATCTCAAACGTATGTATTAAAGACTCGCAAAGCAAAATAAACAATGATCACTATTGCAATATAATTTGAATTTGGTCACGAGAAATAATATTATTTATTCTTTCATTTCCCACGCTTGATACACCACTATAAATTTGCGTTAGTTACGTTAATACAATCTCGTCAATATTGCCGTGCTTTGCTCATACGTTTTATAAGTAAGGTAATAATTATTTATTATCCCAAATATTCTTAATATGCCGGTTAGTATTGATATTATGGCTATTATTATTCCTGGGTTTGACATTATATTATTATTACCATCTTTGATATTATGGATATTATTATTCCTGGGTTTGACACACGACTACTTACCATTTACTACTTTGTATTCTGACGGGCCGTTCATTCGTAGCGTCAATTTCTGCATACCAGTTTTAAACAAATACACTTAAATATTTAAAATATTTAATACATTATATATATATATATATATATATATATATATATATATATATATATATATATCATAATGAATACGCAAATATATCTACTAAATAATCAGCCTTATTATGGAAAAAATAATATACCATTTATTTCCTTCCTATTAACTAACATAGCTCGTTAGAACGTGACCTCATTATACTGATTCTTTAACGTATTCAACAATAACCGGTTTCTTTGCAGAATTTAAATTAAATAATTATTTTGAATTATTAAAGTTCTTGACTCTCAAATTGAGAAAGACTGCTTTATCGTTTGCAGAAAATGCCTTCACGTATTCTTCGTATTTCTTGGTTGATCCCGTTCCGGTGTGGCGCATGTCTTAGGCTTCGGCGACATTTTGTTTCTGCTTTTTTAAATATCCCTCATCCGATTTTCCCTAAATTATCTAATGTATTTTCTACATGAAAATAATAATACGAATAATGATAATAATATCTTACTATTAACCAATTCTGTAGAACGATAATTGAACAAAATATCCCGAAGAAATTATACTTCCTAACTCAATCACCATGGGTGGGTGCGTAAACGCTATTACATTTCCTAACATAAATTAAATAATTCCATTAGGTCCATACTAACTAAACCTGGTAATTCCTATCATACACCCGAAAACTAAAATTATATTTCCAAAGAATCTACAATTGGCTTGAATACTAACATAAAATTGTCGGAACATCTAATATACTTAAGCAATTCTCAAATTAAAATTGTGATATTATTTTTATCATGAAATATAACAGTATAATGCGCCTGATACTATCAACGTAAGATGTGATATCGCGCTCATTTCCGTCACGAAGACTGAATGTGCAGAAAAGAAGAAAGTTTTTTTTCGAATCTTCTGGTAATGAACACGCCGCTTGTACTACCCAATGCTTTGCATGAGGTTTTCTTTCTCTGTGCAAAATTTCTGATGTCTGAAGCGAGTACACTTTCACACCCCGGCGCCCGGCCCTGTTGTTTATTTACAATCCATAACTAAAGCAAACTGCTTCTACTGTATACATCAGACGTTTACGACCATAAACCATTTATTAAGGGATGTCCTTCTAAGTTGGTCATATAGGGGGTCTTAGGGCTTATCATTATATATATATATATATATATATATATATATATATATATATATATATATAATATTTATATTGTAATGATTTGTCAGACTAGCCCGCAAGAATGCGTGGGACAAGGAACTTCTACATAAGCAAAGAGGAGCCAATAATTAAAGAAACAATAGACGACAGCGCCGCGTAAAAATAATTATTAGGAAAGTAATGGAAAACAAAAGGGGGGCAACAGGCATTGTGAACAGTGCATAGAACCCAAATTTAGGAACATTTTGAACCAAGAATCACGTTATTCGAGCCACGGGTTCCGTAAATATTATAAATGGTATAAATTGCATGCATGACGGCGGAGTTGAAGACATGGTGACCATTGTTGTACCTCTGAAAGTATATAATAAAACGAGTTTTATTGAATATCCAGTGAATGCCTGGGTGGATTTTGGCCAAACTTTCAGAAATTATAGAGAAAAATATTTAGATCAGGGCAAAATTAGTCACGGCGCGGGGGAATTTATGTAGGGCTCGGAATAAATTATTATCCAGTTTCATAGCATAGCGGATTAAGAAAGAATTGAAGGAGCGACTGAAAATGTAAGTGACGTCATCACGATTTGAGAAGACGAAAAATAAAGGTTTTTGGAAAAAGGAGAACAGGAAAGGGGAATTCGGTAATGTGACGATTACAAAATGAAAGCTAGTAAAATTATGAAACAGATAGTAAGACGCAAGATGCCCGAAAACAGTGAAAATGTAAACGTTTTCGAACATTTCTTATGGTGATGGGCATGTGTTTAATAAAAAGACAGTCACTTGGATTGTGTGGACCAACAATGTAAAATGTGTTACAGACAGAAAGAGTTCGGGTTTGATGAGGATCGCACGCGTTTGGATGCTGTGTTAAATTTTTGGAGAAATTTCGCGGAAGTGTCGTGCAAAAGTTTTTGAGTTATTTTCGGTTGTGTAACATCAATTGTTTAAATTAGGTCGAGCTAAAATTCAATTTAATTTATTTAGAAATTCACGAAAAAAATCCGCATGGACAGCATTCACGCAAGTTAGGCGCAGGAAACAGGAGCGTCGCAAAATCTAAATACGTCGCGAAAGAAAATAGAAGTAACGTTTAGGGAAGACGCGATTGATGCAAGAAACAATGAACGGAAATATATTTGGTAATTTTTAAATGAGCGAGTGTACATGGGATCTGATGGCAGCTGAACGGGAACTGCGTGCAGGAAAAATGCACGTTACAACTAGCAACGACGGGCGCTGACAGGAAGTGACATCGCTGCAAAAAGGGAAGTGGCACGAATTGTGCAATTACTGTTTTTTTTTTGTTGTTTGTTCACGCGCAAGTCTAAAGAAAACTTCTATCGAAGACCAAGTCATGATATTAGGTTAAGGATAAGATAAAAACAAAAAAATAGGGGTCACGACAGAATGCGCATTCTGATGTATGCATGAGATTTTCGTATTATGTTTTCAGTGTGCATGGTTGTATTTCTTTTTTCTGTATGTTTATGTATTTGTGTTGTCACGTTTTCGCAAGCCGGAGAGGCAGATTGTGTTTATGGATAGGATATAAGCAAACAAAAATCCGAAATTAAATGTATGAGCATCCCACATGGCTCATAATTGCCTTGAATTCATGTGTTTTTATTAAATAGTTGTATAGAATTTGACCCAGGCACGAACGAAACGGACCCTTACCTCAACTCCGTATGGAGTGAGCGCGCGGACTACGACCAGGTAGGTTGTGAATGATTATTCGAGCTAGCAGAGGTACGGGCAACCGATAAGCGAAGGTATTGTGGCACCCAATTGCAAGTTAGAGCTAGGCAGGGCAAAGATAGTGCACGTGACGAGTAGAGAGAGAGAGAACATTAGAACCCGTTGCATTGGCGCACCAACGTGGGGGGGCGTCGTGATTGAGGGGAGCACAATATAGACTGATATATATATATATATATATATATATATATATATATATATATATGTATATATATATAGTTTCTGATATTTTGAATAATTTTCTTCGTCAAACTGCCTTGAGAAGAGATAGTAAGTTTTTTGCTTTATGAGTTCATTAAATCACACCAAACATCTCAGATGTGTGGATTAAAGACACATGAATGAAATAAAAAATACTCACTCCACAAAATTTAAATATTTTCATGAAAATAAAACGAACACTACATTTTGTAGAGGCGTGTATGTTTCGAATCTCTTAAAGAAAAATGTTTGACATTAGCAATTTTCGGATATTATACAGGCACGTTTCCTTGAGCCCCGGAATACGTACCCCCCCTCCTTTGCACACATTAGTTGAATTAAGAATATATGATAGCAAGAGCGTTGTATACAAAATCTGATAACCATAAATGTTCACTCCCGTGTAATAGAAACTATGTTGCATTGAAAAACGAACTACAAATCTGATATTAAAATCCTTTTGTCAAAATAACTGAACTCCCCGTTTCTCTTGTAACTAGCGAAGCGAGGGCCCAAGAAAACGTGCGCGGATAATATCAACGTAAAACGTCCGTGGTATTTTACCCAAAAGATGTGAACATTTCCTATGGAAGATAATAAGGAAAAGTTTTTATTGACGGTCCAATAATGATAAAGTCATTAAAAAGTATTATTTAGTATCTGGGGACTGTATTAATTCACGCAATGTTTTTAGGTTGTTGCTGTTTTGCTACATTCTGTGCCTGCAGGCGTGTAGAGTTGTGCGATTTGTGTGTCGATGATGTGAAAGACAAAGGTTCTGTTTTGGCAGTAAACAGTAAACGAAAACAGACGATCCCAGACTCTATACTATAGTATCCTGTAAAGAATTTAATTACGTGGAACTCCAAAAAAACGTTTCATTAAGTCCTTCACATGTTAAACACACACTACTTTTGTTTTACAATTGTGTGGAACGTAGCTGTAATCCAGTTGAAAACAATTCATTTGCGAGAATTCCAAAAAAATACAACAAATTATTTTAAACTACCCCACGCAGAAAATTACTCTGGTCATTTCTAGGAGGATAATCACGACGTTGGTCACCGTTAATGGTGTTAATATTACTGCATTTAAACGCTATGGAGGGTAAATTATTCTCTGGAATGTCTTACACAAATTTAAATAATTGGAAATTAATATTCATATACCTAAAATAAATTAAATGTTCTTTGTTATTATTGTTATATATATATATATATATATATATATATATATATATATATATATACCACATCCTTCTTTATGCTTCGTAGCTAGATGTAAAAGAGGACGGACTATGACGTATACGATGACTTATATTTTGAGTTGTAATAGCGACGACGAAATGATTCATGCAATAATTGAACGTTTTGCAAGTCGTTAATTCGAAATACGCGAATCGTTATATTTGTTGCATATTGTAAATGTATTTTCAGAGAAATGTTTACCACAAACACGAAAATTTACATTATATATAATGTAAATTTTACGTATGCTTTATACTTAAATACTTATGCTTATATAGAGAGACAGACAGACTGATACCATCGTGTGTTCGTTGATTCTCTATGCATAATCTTCCAGCATTCGCTCAACATTCGCATCGTAATTCTTGTTTCCAGGTATGTGGCCAATTTAGATGTCGGATTTCAGACAGGCATATATTTTGTTGTAATGAATAAAGAAATTTCTCAGTTTATGCAGTTAGCGTTACATGATGTCATTACTAACGCGGACATTGAATTTTATGATCAAAAAATATTTGGAGAAGAAGAAAATGTCAAAAAGACTTCGTTATAAGAAACATGATTTTCTGAATTTACAACCAATGACAGAAGATATCATTCTTTATTTCAGGATTATTATAATAATGATATTTAACATCTGCATTCAAATATATTGTAATATACGATCGACTATTTTGTCAGACAAGGGTGTGACACAAAATTGATGTATACTGGCCAATAGTTATGCATACATGTGTAGGATGTTTTTTAATGATTTTCATCTATCAACCTTTCAATGCAATGATCTTGGTGTGTTCTTATTTACAACACTTATTAAATTTATATATTCCAAAGCTTTACATCAGTGTGTTGTACATGCGATATTTGAGACAATGTACTCCGTGGAAATGTAATATTCCGCGTCGGAAAATGCTTTGGTCCGAGAGGTCGATGTGGTTGGAAAACCTTGCCTGCCAATTGGGTTATTTAACGGGGGTTTTCAAAACTATGTTCTGTTGACTGAACTATTAAGATTAAATTTATTTTATTGGAGAGCCTATAAAATATTTTAACGCCCATTGAGAGATAAATATTAATAGTATAGAGGTAAAACGCTTCCGTGATTCCTGCCCATAAAACTGAATTTACATTAATTTTCATATACGTAATGTTGCTTTCAAGTTTATAAAATAAAAGTTTCAAGTTGCTTTCAAAATATAAAATGTGTCGTTGTAAGAGGAGTCTCAGAACAGCATATGAATGGCTCAGTCTCAAAATTGTTTCAGAACTCGAGGAGTAGCGGGTTCGATTCCCAGTCTGCGTAGACCAAGAGCCAGTTCGGTTCTCAACTTAAAATTGTTGCACGAAGTAACCGTGAACTGATTTCGATTCCTTAAACTGCAGCAGATGGCAAGTTTCTTATTGCATACAAATCTTATAGCAGTCTGCAGTTTAGGGAGGGATTAATGGGGGGTTAAGACACGCATGTGAATGTCACGAGAAAGGCTAGCAAAGCACGCCCAAAAACATGGCGCAGGCATGATATTCAAAATATTTTCTTAAAAAGCACTCCGTAGGTTTCCTATTGTTTTGCGCAAATATAAGAATGCTCGCTTAATTAATTATATATTTTCGATTTTCATTGAAACGTTGGAAATTTTCAAATATTGCAAACATTGAAATTGTTCACATCACCATCTTATACCTACAATATTGTACAAACAGATTTCTTAATGCGGTATGTTCCTCAATACTAAATTTTTAATTTTTTCATAAGCAGTTTTCAAGCATAGTAATTTTGGAATAATTTTGAGTTATTATGACGATGTTCAAATGTTTTCATAATCCCTAAAAATTTCCAATCAAGGTATTTCTTTTCTAATGCAATATGTTTTTTAAATATATTCTTAATTATTTCATTTTTTTAATACTAGTTGTTTTCCGATTTTTCGAACGTTTATTGCGCCCAAGAAGATCATAGCATAGAAAACAGTAGGTGAGTAACATTTTGAAGAGCGAACCTATTAGTGCAACAGAAGTTGCTGAAAATCGCGTGTTCCGCGAAACTTCATTTTTTCATTCCTGTACCGCGCGAAACTTTATTATTTTTTTAAATTTAATGTCGCATCAACTTCTAGGTCATTAGCGACAACTATTGGAGTTATCGTTATGGTAACTGTAAAGATGAAACGATATGGTGATGATAAAGGGTGAGAAGACGAACACAAATACAACCTTGCTCGAGGCGGGACTCGAACCCGCGTCCCTTCGATCTGAGATCGCTACGACACTACTGCCTTAGCTATCACGGCCACCGGATCGGCTGAAGCTTCATTTATTCTTTAACATGTTTGCAAATATGGAGCACAAAATTTGAATTATATTAGAGGGTGCCATTTTCATGATTACCTTTGCAATTAAAGGCATATATTTTTTCGAGTCTCTTTGCCGACGCTCCACTAAGGTTTTTCCAAGAGAATGATAAAGTAAAGATCATTTGGGGGATAGTTTTTAGGGGGTAAGTTTGTTAGTGGGATCGTTTGTGGACACGTTAGCGGAGACACGTTAGCGGTTTGTGAAATCGTTTATGGAAACATTTGAGGGGGTATTTGGAAGAACATTAGGAGAAACATGTAGAAATCTATAAATAACATGTGAAACCTTTAAACATTTATATAGGAAATAGGTAGGTACATATGCCAAAATCATGTAGTGAATATGCAAGTAAATATGCGGTGAACATTTTTCAATTTAGTTGGAAAATAATACTTTAATACGACGTGTACTTTAATACGATGTATTTAAATCCATCTGTGCACATTTTCTAACCTTTTTTTACACTTTTGATCGTTTAAAGCGCCTGAGACGATTCTGCGTGTCTTGTGCGCATGTACGCTCACACGGGTGGCACGTCGCGTTGGGCGGCCGTGCTTGACTAACCACTGACACTCACACACGCACGCACTGCGTCGTTGTCCGCGTCGCTTTGACCGCGCCTAAAGCGGCATCTCCCTTCCCGCCGAGCACACGCCCATTGTGCAGGTGTTTTCGCCCGCCTGCACTCAAAGGGAAGGAGGTCACCCTGGGCGGCGCGCTGGAAACAGCATGCAGAGCTCGGCAACAATGCGCTCGCGCAGCACGCGCGGTCTGTCGCCCGAGGGAAACGCACAGAGCTCTCGCCCGCTGCGACTACCACCCGGGGAGGAAGCGGACCTCCCGGAAGTTACTGGCCACTGGGAAGGGATGAATGTGTTCGTATTTTGCCGCCTTCTTGTTATAGCGCTCGTCGATTGGTTGGTTGTTAGCGATTTTGGGCACGTCAACTACCGAGGTCATTGGTCCCATAACTGTAATGTACGTTTTTTCATCGGGAGGTGCGGTAATTTTCCCTCGCTGGATGGTGACATCCCGTGCCGTCCTACGGCGAGCGGGGTTTCCCTCAACCAGGTATTCCCCACCAGGTATTTCGCACGGTGCAATTTAGCCGCGAGTCTTCTCAATTGTGCCTTTGGGCTGGCTAACCCTCTCACTAGCTGACGTACCGGCTGCTGATGGCCTAGCTAGCCAACGGACTGACTCGCGAGCTGCCGTGCTGGCTACTGACTAGCTGGCTGACTGCCTGGCTGGCTGACTTGGGAGCTTGCGCCCACAGCCCCTTAAGTAGGGGAGGCGAGTCCTTGGATTGCCTCACCTCGAGGCTCCCCATCTCGTTGGCTTCTCTCCGCACCGGCGAGCTCGTCGGCACGCAGTGTATCACTGCGCGCACGCCAGGTACAAAAGGCCAACCTCAGTGTGGTACGCAGGCCGAGTAGTCAATGCCCATCGCTTGATGGTCTTTGCCTCGCACCAGGTGCGGACCGTTCCACCCCTGACGTGACTCGGCCTTCAAAGAGCACCCACCTCCCACTCACGACTGCGGTTGCTTTAACATGTTCTAGTATTCTGTTTATGCGCTAGTACGCGCCAGATCGCGGAATGGATGCGGCACTCCGAAGTCATAAGGGTGACAGTTTCGGAAGCGAGGGTGTGAAGGTTGTCGGCGTAGTTGCAGCTGCGGCTGCGGGAACCCAGGTCTCTGGGCCGCTGGAGTTGGTGATGTAGCAGACGGGAAGAAATGAGGCGCGCCGAATGGATGGACTTCTTAATTGGCCGCGAAAAGGAAGATGATTCTTTACCCGTGAAATCCCGTAAAGTGCAACTGCGAAGATATCATTCTGAGCGAGCATACATCCCTGAAATAAGTGGCATAGGTAGATGGCGAGATGCTGACGGCTTCAGGTGTTCATGCGGTCGCTCGTGGCTCCATCGTCTTCTTCCCCCACGTGCTGGACCGGGAGAGGTGGCTCAAGGCATCAACTGATGTCACTGAAGTGCCTCTGACCGGGAGGTCCTAGGTTCGAGTCCGACGATGGCAGGATTTTTTTAGACTAACTACATAGCTAAGTTATGTTCGGTTGCTGCATGGTGGAGAATTCTAGCGGCCGGCTGCTCTGATCGGAAGTTTTCCGTAGTCTCTGAGATCAATACCAGACGAATGCCGGAGCAAGTGCCCCAACAAACGGGCTACGGACCGCACGCGATCTTTCCTTTCCCTTCATTACCCTATCCTACCATTTTCTTATAGACACACACACACACACACACACACACACACACACACACACACACACACACACATACACTACACTACCACACATGCCGGGAGACCGACCGAGAGCTTAGATCTTG
>BLKR01004492.1:0-106904 GCA_011170035.1 Teleogryllus occipitalis | reverse complement strand
CGTCCCCGCGCCCGTCCCCGCGCCCGTCCCCGCGCCCGTCCCCGCACCCGCAGTTCGGCCCACTGGCGCTGCCGAGTCCGGTAGCGAGGCTCATCCAGGCGGTCATCACGCATGGGTCTCTTTTCTGATTGCGTGCATCCTCAGTTGACGTCACTCTTCGATTCTTGATTTTCCCTAGCATAGTGAGTGAACGACTCCAAAGACCCAGGGTCTATACATCATGTTTTCTAGGGTCGGCACAATAGAAAGGTTGTGAAAACGCTGACTGATAATAATACGGAAATAATGATTTAATCTGTCGATTAATTGCAGTACACTTCGATATAACAGGGGAAATTCTGTGCAAAAATGAAACTGCTTTCCAGATATTCAAATGATTTCTCCGCCGCTCCTACTTCTCTCGAGAAAGCCTGTAAGTCTCATTAGGGGCCTTCCAGGAGCCAAACGTTGAGCGCTGTGCTGTTTATTGACATTTCAGGTGGCCAGTTGGTCCAGCCAAGCACTGCCTGTGCTTATCGCGGAGCCCACATTCCCGCAAACTCTACAGAGACTCTCCGGGAGATCCTCTGATTTCAGTCCTGAATGTGGCGGATAGCTATGTAGCTAGATCGAATTCAGCTACTGTCTGAAGGACAATTCTAGCGACCGGCTGCTCCGATCGGTAGTTTTGCATGATTTTTCCATGCGGATCTTCTAGTTTGCAGCGAATGAAAAGATAGAAAAAGTATTGATAGAGATGTGAATGGCGTTTCATCAATCATCTGCACTTTAAACTACGATTGTGGTGCTTGACTTATGAGATTTCTTCTGTGGATTATCAATTGGCAACCCGGTTTCTGCATTGAGTCATATTGCAGTAGGCATTGTATGGGTCGGCAACAGAGTAAGAATCGGTGAGCAGATGAAGGCAGGTAAGGACGATGTAGTACGTGCTGACATGGGAGGTAAATGTGAAGGAGTGACTGGAAAAAATAGCGTGGTCTGAGAGTTAGAAGAAAATAGAAGATATAGTTTTCCAGACGGTTGAGAGGGTTGCCGCAATCGCACCGATGTGCTCAGGTGTTTGAGTTCAGAGGTGACAGTGGAACTTGGCTCACGGTCGCGCTGGTGCACCTGGCAACTGGGGAGGTGGAGAGGTGTTGATAGAGGAAAACAGAGTTGAACATTATCTGATAGGTAGTTTTCCGTGGTTTCTCCGATCAACACCAGGCGAATACCGGAGCAGTACCCTACCAAACGGGCCACGGTCCGCGCGCGATCTCTTTCTTGTCCTAGCCTCTCCCCTTACACACACACACACACACTAACATGCACTACACTACCACATATTCCGGAAGACCGGTCGGGAGCTTAGAGCTTGTCCCGGCTGGGGCGGTGCCCCGCTGGTGGGAGTGTCCTGGTTTGGGGGAAACCCCAGTAGCCGACGGTAGGTCGGCGCCGGATCTCGCCATCCAGCTGGATCTGGCCATCCATCATTGACATCTCCCGAGAAAAAAAATGCTCACTACACTAACGGGACTAATCACCAAAGCAGGTGATGCGCCCGGAAACACGAAAAAATCAATGAATCCAAAACATTATCTGTGGAGGATGTCCAGAAGGTGAAGAGAGGCAAATGAGACGAACAGTAGTAAATAGGAAGAGTAAAATAAAAGAGTAAGGTAAGATAATTCAAAAGAAATTTGAGAGAATTTGCATCATGATGGTGGATCATTTTGAAACTTTTATGAAAATAGCAAAGGAGAAAGGAAAGAGAAAGTCTTAAGGGAGGAGGATAAGGGTAAAGAAAGTCAAGAGAAGAGGGGGATATTGAAATGAGAGGAGTAAAAAGAGAATAGATAAGATATGTAGTAGAGATACGGTGGAATAAGAAAAAATGGTTCGCGAGCGTGTGAGCGGGCGGGCGAGCGTGTGAGCGGGCGGGCGAGCGTGTGAGCGGGCGGGCGAGCGTGTGAGCGGTCGGGCGGGCGGCGGGCGGGCGGGCGGGCGGGTGGGCGGCGGTTGGCGAGAGTGCGGGCGGGTTGGCGGGAGGGGGCTGGTTGGCGGGAGGGGCGGGGGCGGCTGGTTGGCGGCGGGCTGGGGCGGGCGGCTGGTTGGCGGGCGGGCTGGTTGGCGGGCTGGTTGGCGGGCGGGCTGATTGGCGGACGGGCTGATTGGCGGGCGGCTGGTTGGCGGCCGGCTGGTTGGCGGGCGGGCTGGTTGGCGGCGGGCGGCGCGCGTGAGTTGGCGGGCGGGCGGGCGGGCGGGTTGGCGAGTGTGGGCGGGTTGGTGGAGGGCGGGCGGTGGGGAGGGCGGCCGGCTGGGGGGGCGGCGGGAGGCGGCTGGTTGGCGGCGGGCGGAGCTGGTTGGCGGGCGGGCGGGCGAGCTGGTTGGCGGGCGGGCGATCTGGTTGAGGGCGGGCGGGCGGGCGGGGTTGGCGGGCGGGCGGGCGGGCGGGCGGGCGGGCGGGCGGGCGGGCGGGCGGGCGGGCGGGCGAGTGGGCGAGAAGCCGTGGGATGCTGGGCGCTCAGGTGGCGCCCAGGGGGGGGGGTGACGCCAATCGATCGTCTTGGCCGCCAGGTGGCGCAGGAGACGCAGAGCGCCGGCGACGGCGTTGGCTGAGGCTGGGCCCCAAGGTCACACTGCGATCAGCCATCCCCAGCAGCCGACAGACACAATCCGTTTTGCTTTCTCGCCCTTACTTCTTAAGAAGAGAAAGTATTGTATACGTGCGTCTGAAAATGGCGGAGGAACTCTTAATGCCGTTCCCTCGTAACGAAAAATATGGTAAATCTGCTTCTTATATATAGTAAATTACTTCCTCTAACGAGATATGTGGTCAGAATCTTTGTTTTGTGGATCCTTTGCCAAAAAATCTATTGACGGCCTACCGTCTCTCAGTCCGACTGTCCGTCCGCCAGTCTTTCCGTCTGTCCATCTGTCCGCATGTCTGTCTGTCCTGCCTTCTCCCTAACCAGCCTGCCGACCGTCAGTTCGAGTTTTTAACGAAAATTGAATCTACACCACGTTCATAATCGCATACACTCCAACAAAAAATTAAAGAACAAATGGGAGTCATTTTGACAAAACTTCAAAAATGTTGAGCCGTTCTGTAAAATACCTTCCAAAATAAAAATATCCGTTTCAAACTCCGAGGGTGTCGAGGTCATTTAAATCAATCGGAGAATATCAATTTTGAAGAAAATCGGCTCAACGGTTTAGGCGCTAGCATTAGGAAGATTGTGACTGGACCACGTGTAATTTATGTTCAAACAAGATTTTTCCACTTTTTCATTACCAGGTCATGGCAATAGGTTTTCTGTCGAAAATTCGTTTTCTTCAGTGCACAATTACAATACTTCCTCTTCTTGCGAAGTAAGCAGCAGAACGTAAAAACGCAAATTTGTGAATTGACGAATGTAATTTTACGTCAAATCTGTCTCTCGACATTGCGATCCCGGAGGTGCCCTGCTTTCGCACCTGACATCTACTGGTCTTCGTCAGAGTTAAGAGCAACTGTCATTTGCAAGTGAAGTGAATGACATCCCGAGTGTTCCATAGCTACTCTTTTAAACTAGGAAATGTACTATACAAAATTTTGGTGATATAGTGACTCTAACAAAATTGGAAAATTATTAAAAAAAGACCTTTGCGCTGACAATGAGATCTAAGTTTCTGAGGCCAAATATGTAAAGGAATTATTCATTTCTAATATCATGTGAAACACGGCGGTGTGTTTTATCTACTTGAAATGATTCATCCTATATTATTTAGAAGATGGCAATACGCATTCCTTCGGATTAGTTATTTAAGTCCGAATAATTACATAGTTTGTACTTCAAATTAAAAATGAAATTTTATCAATATCTCCAAAAATGTAGATTAGTGAGTAAACATTATATATATATCTAGTAGAGCTTATTTACGACTGTTAAAACTGCATTTCAATATTCCTTTTTTGTCCCCATCTGGATGCTAATGTTTGTCAAGTCAATTTCCGAAGAAATGCGTACTTTTTTCCACAAAAACATCAGTTTCAAGATTATTTCTCTACTTTTACATTATCATAAACATATACTTTTATCATCCTTCTTCTGAATCATCTGTCAAACAATATAGATCAATTATGAAGGCTTGCTTGCTTGCTTGCTTGCTTTTCTTGCAAGGCAATACCTAGGCTAGCTTGCTTACGTGACTGACGAGCTCTGTCTGTGCTCCAATATTTGACTAATTTTCGCTACTTTTCTACATATTTCATATACCTTTTGCTGTAAAATTGTTTTCTTTACTTATTACAGATAAGCTGAAAGACATTTATATTGCAAGACTCTTTTCATTGCGCTTGGAATCTTACCATTACCTTGCCTATTTATTTACGATATCTGTAAAAACTGGCATACTTAACGGCGGCAACATATTTTCATGCAATACTGATATTTATAATTACAACACACACCGTAGAAATCACGTTCATCCAGTGTCAGTATCAACAGCTCACTACAAGAAATGCACATATAATACATGTACGTCACTTTACATCGCATTCGAAGAGGAAATTAAACAATTAAAGTCAGTTCACAAATTTAAGTTATAAGTAAAATCTTTTCGTCTGCATAACTGTTTCTATACAATTGGAAAATATACTGATCAACAAAAAGAAAATTGTTTATTTTAACAAAACAATGGTTTATAATGAATTAGTTTATATTTGTACTGTATACTTTTTTTTAAAGACAATACGCCTGTAACAAGTAATGTACTTCAGCTTCCAAGTCAATGACCCCATCTCGATCAGATTTTTGTCCAGTTTCCCTGATCCATTGAGGAAATACTGCGATGGCCGTTTGTTTTTCTTCTGACATAAATGTAACCTCACTATGCGCACTTTTGGTGAGCTCTCCCTTTTGTTTATAGTGGTAGGAGGAGAGCTGAGGGTGAGTTACTATATTGTTAGTAATGCAGAAAAATCTGCAGTTCGTTTACCGTTGTTATGAAGTTTTCTATAACTCGGGAATAAAAATGTCTAGCTTTTCAAATGTTGCTAATCTCGCGCTTTTTTAAAATTTTATTATTATTATTATTATTATTATTATTATTATTATTATTATTATTTTAACTTTCATTCATCTTTCAAATATTCAAAATAAAAATGTTGGGAAGAGATTCTCGTGCTCAAGAAATCGTGTGTAGATAATCTTCTCCCCCATACGTTATATAGTTTTTTTACTGTTTTTTAACAAATAGATCAAATCATTGATTGATTGATTGATTGATTGATTTTTTCGTCTTCCCGGGCGCGTCAACACCGTTGGTCATTAGTCCCGTTAGTGTAGTGCATGTTTTTCTCGGGAGATGGCGGTGATCATCCCCCGCTGGATGGCGAGATCCGGCGCCGACCTACCCTCGGCTAGTGGAGTTTCCCCCCAACCAGGACATTCCCTCCAGCGGGGACAAGCTCTAAGCTCCAGACCGGTCTCCCGGAATATGCGGTAGTGTAGTGTCAAATCAAATCAAATCACTTCCAAGGGACACGTAGCAAAATTAGCAAAATTTGTCGTCTTCATTACTTTGAAATTCAACGCTGTGAGCAGAGCACTCCAGTTTGGCTGACCGGGAGCCCGCTAGAACAATCGTGTTGCGGGAGGTGGATGTGAATTAATTAAGGCTGCCCCGCTCGCAGTGGGTGCGAGCCAGAGCGATCTCCCTATCTGGCATCGTCGCGTTGCCAGAACGATGAAACTTTACACGCGGCAATTACGCGGGCGCGCGCGCCTCGCGTCACTTATTCGTAGTTTCCGAACGCCCCGGCGCGGCGGAGGCGGGGTAATTCCCGGCGTCATGTGACCGCACCGCACGCGTCATGTGACCGCTGAATTATTGAAAGTGTGACCGTTGCGCGGTGCGCCTGTGAATGCTGGATTGACGCCACAACAATGCGCAGAGGCATACGAAGTGCCAGGGCGTATCAATGAGCAACAGCTCGGTGTGAGCAACAGGGCGAGCTTGTAAATACGTTTTAGGGGTATCTAACCGGGAGCGGTAGCTCAGTGCATCAACTGATGTCACTGCAGCGCCTCTAACCGGGAGGTCCTAGATTCAAGGCAGGATTTTCGACACTAGCTTTTCAGCTAGGTCGAATTCAGTCGCTGTCTGGAGGAGAATTCTAGCGGCCGGCTGCTCTGATGGGTAGTTTTCCGTGGTTTCTCCGATCAACACCAGGCGAATGCCGGAGCAGTACCTTACCAAACGGGCCACGGACCGCGCGCGATCTGTCATTCCTCTTCCTTATCCTATCCTCTCTCCTTACACACACACTTACACTAACATGCACTACACTTCAACATATTCCGGGAGACCGGTTGGGAGCTTAGAGCTTGTCCCGGCTGGGGCGGTGTCCCGCTGGTGGGAGAGTCCTGGTTAGGGAGAAACCCCACTACCCGACGGTAGGTCGGTACCGGATCTCGCCATCCAGCGGCGGAAGATCACTGCCATCTCCCGAGAAAAAAAACATGCACTACACTAACGGAACTAATGACCGAAGCAGTTGACGCGCCCGGGAACACGAAAAATCAATCAATCAATCAGTAGTATCTAAATGTTTAATGGGAGTGTTCGGCTTCAATAATTTTAGGAATGTGTTTCGAGTAGGAATGTAGTTTCAAATTGTCAGTTAATTAATTTCAAGAACGAATAAGTGAGAGAGAAGCATTTACAGTTCATTGTTTGTCAGTCTGGATTATTCTTACTCTAAAATTTTACACTACCAATTCGTCTGCTAATTGTAGTTTACTGCTGATTATAGTAAAGATTGTATCTCCATGGAATTCCTTACTACAACCTTATTTTAAAAGATAGAGAAAGAAGTAAAACTATTATTGAATTAAACCACTTATTAAGTACAGATGATACAACAGCACATACTTTCTAGCATTATTGGAAACAATTACGTAATATTGAAAAAAATCCAATTCAGCCCATTCAAACGAAGCGTCTGTGGTGCACATCTGCATATATTTCGATTGTCAGGAACAGTAGTAATTTTTTATTTTTACTAATGAAACAAATATGAACAAATTTAACTGTTATGTACTTGCAACACATTTTACAGAAAAGCAAGAATAACTTCACACAGGTTTGCCTTGATTACATCGATATGCGCTTTCAACTTTAGAATACCATTATCAGCGATCAAAACTTAAAGTAAAAGAAGTGTATTTGTTAGTTCTAAACTAAATTTATTCCCTCACATAATTCCATTTCATTTCACAGGAACATTACCTACTTCACACGATAATCACGATTGGAAACAATGAGAAGAATTCGAAGAATTTAAAACCACCGGGTTGCCATTTTGCGAACTGAAAAAGCGTCAAACAAAGCGCGGAAAATTAGAATTTATAATTTGTTTTGCAATTCACGATAATATCGAGAATGCACCTATTTATTATAGGCATACTCTCAATATTTTCTAGAGACACTTTCTTTTCCGTTCTTTGTTACATAAGGAGAAAACGATTTAAAGAAAAAAATTGGAGGTGTTTTTGAAAACAATTGTTTAAAATTTTAAAATTTCCTACTTTTCACGCAAAATTGCGCAAAAACTAATCTTATTTTTAAATTTTTTTTCATTCTTCATTTTGAGAAACATCTAAATCATTATAGGAAGACGCCGAAAAATATTTTGCAATATCCGAAAATTCAGAGTGTGCAACTAAAATACCTACGCCATATCTTGAAGCGTTTTTGGTCTATACGCACTTACACATAAGTGCACTACACCGTCGGATCTCACGTTCTGGCGGAGGGATACCGTCACATTCAGGAGTAGAACATGCACTACACTTACGAGTCTAATTATCACGGTAGTTACATGCATCCGATTTTTGATTGATTGATTAATGAGTGATTCACGGCACGTTAACAGCGCATTAACTGGTCAACAGCGCATTAACGGGGTATTAGTCCCGTAAGTGTTGTGAATGTTTTCCCTCGGGATGTGTTGATTTTCAGCCCGCTGGATGGTGAGATTCCGCGTCGATCTACCGTCGGCTTGCAGGGTTTTCCCCAACCACGTATCTCCCACCAGCGGGACACCGCCCCAGCGGAGTGAAACTCTAAGTTCCCAACCGGTCTTCTATCATGTATGGTAGTGTAGTGCATGTCACTGTAAGTATATGTAAGGGGTGAGGATAGAACGAGGAAGAGTAAGGAAAGTTCGCGCGCGGTCTGTGGCCCGTTTGGTAGGGTACTGCTCCGGCATTCGCCTGGTGCTGATCGAAGAAACCACGGAAAAATACCGATCAGAGGAGCCGGCCGCTAGAATTCTCCTCCAGACAGCGACTGAATTCGACCTAGCTGAAAAGCTAGTGTCGAAAATCCTGCTGCCGTCAGGACTCGAACCTCGGATCTCCCGGACAGAGGCACTGCAGTGACATCTGCTGATACCCTGTGCCACCTCTCCCAGACACGCGTCCGGAAACAATAAATAATCAATACCAATAAAACAGGTGCGACGGATCCCCAAAACAGTACGTATTTTCTTGAAAACATTACAGCAGAAGCAGGCTGCCCCGGCCAACTGGCGCGGGACGCGGGGGTGGGGTGAAGTGGAGGTGCAGGGTGGGTTGCGCTGTGAGAGCGGACGCTTCGACCCAGAGCGACGTGGCGTGGCGTTATTGGAAAGCGCCCTCCATCCACTCTCTGCCCGTCCTCCGCCCATTCTCCGCCCACTCTCTGCCCACCCTCTGCCCGCCCTCCGCCCACAAGTTGCGTGGCCCTCGCGCAGCGCTCCGCGCTCTGCACTTCTCCGTTGTTTACTCCTTGGAAATAGTAAAGGAGACATTACATACGTTTCGTCGCTTGCGTCGCCAATTTGCTCTTTTTCATGTCGCATTCTGAATTCCTTGATTGATTGATTGATTTTTTCGTGTTTCCGGGAGCGTCAACTGCTTTGGTCCCGTTAGTGTAGTGCATGTTTTTTCCTCTCGGGAGATGGCGGTGATCATCCCCCGCTAGATGGCAAGATCCGGCGCTGACCTACGGTCGGCTAGTGGGGTTTCCCCCTAACCAGGATTCTCCCACCAGCTGGGCACCGCCCCAGCCGGGACAAGCTCTAAGCTCCCGACCGGTCTCCCGGAATATGCGGTAGTGTAGTGCATGCTAGTGTAAGTGTGTGTGTAAGGGGAGAGGATAGGACAAGGAAGAGGAAGGACAGTTCGCGCGCGGTCCGTGGCCCGTTTGGTAGGGTACTGCTCCGGCATTCGCCTGGTGTCGAACGGAGAAACCACGCAAAACTACCGATCAGAGCAGCCGGCCGCTAGAATTCTCCTCCAGACAGCGACTGAATTCGACCTACCTGAAAAGCTAGTGGCGAAAGTCCTGCCGCTGTCAGGACTCGAACCTACGACTTCTCGGTCAGAGACGCTGCAGTGAAATCAGTTGATGTACTCAGCTACCGCTCCCGGTCGCATTCTGAAGATTTGTTTCTATCTTCTCGTTATACCTGCACTGTAATTACTTTTCAGTCATTTCTTAAAAAATTTTTCCAGTTTCATTTTATTTCCAAATCTTATTTCGTATGGAGCATAATGATTCTTTTTGCCACTTATGATATTTGAGAGCATTCTTATGCGTATGAGGAAACATGTATTCCTAGCGAATATGTCATTTCTGTTGTTCATATGGTACGAACGTGATTTCGCAATATGTTTGTTTCCCTCGCGAAAAATCATATCTCGAGAAAGACGGCGTATTAGAAGTCGGTCACCTGTTAGTTCCGGATTCTCAGGGGAGTATTAAAATGTATACTAGTGTAAATATACGTTAAAATAAGCAAAAATTGGGAATATCATCTTAATACATCAAACTGGATGTATGTGCGTCTCATCCAGCTTGTTCTGGATCCTATAAAACTATTTCAAGCCAATTTTCGAGCAAATAATTTTCAGCGACTGACAGAAAAATAGTTTAGCAACTCTAAATATTCCCCCTCATATTTTACAAATTGTGGTTTCGATTGGTTTAATGACATTCACTATGCCTTCATGGTTGTGACCGATCACCCAGATTGGCATGGAATGAGTGATGAAATACATTCCACCATTGGAATAACCTGCGGAAAGAGTTAGGTAATGGGGAGCATATTTTGTAATCTCATAAGTTTCACTTACCTAATTTACCCTAAATTGAGTGTAGATAATACCTGACTATATGAAGTACTGTGAAATGCCACTGCTTATGTGACGAAATAATGTTATAATCTCCTGACGATGCTCAATATCGTGTTGAATAATATTATGAACGAACCAAGAACAGTACAATGTTGAGTGTACCTATATATTTTTAACTCTACGAAGACAAGCTTATTCCAGTGTTATCATATGAAGAGTAATAATTTACGACAGAACCTAGAGCTGCTAAAACATCACGTACTTTCTCGCAAAATTAAGCGAAAAGTACTGAAATTTTGGAAAATTTGTAAATGACCTTAATTTAAAATTCTATCTTTCAGGAACAGATTTCATTTAAGGAAAAATTTTCATTATTTTACTTGTAGGAAAACGACGAAAAAAGTTTGAATTTTGCAATTTTCAAAAAAGTTTGAATTTTGCAATTTTTGAAAAATCAGAGGTTTAACGAAAATGAAACTTGCACAATTCTCTTAAACGTTCTTCACGCCATTCAATAACAAAATTTAATCAAAAACGATGGAGCTCTTATTTTGAAAATGCTGAATCAGGATCTCCCTTTAAAAACTGAATTTATGTTGGTAGCAGTGAGATCACTGGAAAACAAGCGAAAGTGACAACACATCCAGCATCTATTATGATTGTGATGAGTACATAGTTTACGTTTTCTTTTGTTAAAAGCTGCAGCACGTGTTCCCAACCTAATTTATGTTGCAAGTACTCCCACCAACAAGATGCCCTTGCGGGGAGATTTTCCTAGTGCGCTGTATTTCATATTGTTACGATTCTAGGTGGTGAATTAAAACTCGAATATTATTTTAACAAAAACGTTTATTTTGTTTCTTAACACAATCACGGAAAACACTTGATTTATGTGCAGATAGTCTTCACTTGATTATTCTTTATACGGCACACTTCTCTTTATTTTTTACACTACTCTTCTCTTGAGTATTTATTTTCACTTTTTACTTCTCTTGCACTGTCGCACTGTTCTAAGCACTGACCACTGTTCGATGCACTGGCTACAGTTCTAAGCACTGGCCACTGTTCGATGCACTGGCTAAAGTTCTCAGCACTGGCCACTGTTCGATGCACTGGCCACAGTACACTGCACTGACCACAGTTCACAGCACTGGCCACGGTTCACGTGACTGAGCACAATCGCTGCACTGATATTCACCGCGATGCACACACTTCACAGCTCAGCTTCCACATCAGACTTTAGACTGACTCGCGGTCGCCGACCGCCGCGTATTTATACTCGGCGGGCGCCGTCGAGAATTTTCTGGACTTTGCGATTAGCGTCGTGAACACTCTGGGAATAGCTAGTTCGAGGGCTACCGCCAGATGTCGCAATCCGCGCATACAGGTAGGTCAGGGTGGCCGCTGGCAGATGACGGTATCCGCGCATACAGGTAGTTCGTGGTGGTGCCGGCAGATGACGCAATATTCATTACAGTATATTAGTGAAAAGTAATTACGTAGTATGTGTCGCCTTTTTGGGTATCAAGGACCCCAAATACATGGATTCTGACTTCATAACGAGTTATAAAAACTAATTTGCGACATAAAGGAAGAATATTTATCCACTTTTTTTATTACCAGGGCCCGGCAAAAGGTATTTCTGTAAAACAAATGGCTGATTTCATGATTTCAATACTTCTCTTCTAACGAAGTAAGGCGATAAAGTAAAAAAGACGAACGAATGTGTCATGAAGTGATAATAGCTGCTCTGAAGAAAACTAATGGTAATCCAATGAGAGATCGCGCTGGCCCCAAAACACCAGTTCTGACGATGGATAGAAAACGACCGGCCAGCTGGTCAACTACACATTTTCGCAAATTGTAAGCCATTTGCAAGTAGGCTCTTTTATGGAGGTCAGAAGCTCTTTTACTAGTGCCTTTGCAGTCGCCCTGCGAGGCCTTGGGTGCTAGTCTGCGCCGAATGGTTAACGTCATGTCTGGGCACTCGGTTTGCTGAAGTATGGTGAGTGCTGCATTCTTTGCATTAAAATTAAACTGTCTAAACCCATATCGAATATATTTATTACCATTACGTTTTTCTTCTCTTGATGTCATTGGGTTTCGCAACTAGCCTAGCTGTCCTAGAAAATACTACACCAGTAACGGAAGGAGAAGAAGAAACTAGTAGTAACAGAAGGAATAGAAACAGTAGGTGTAGCTGTAGGACTACTAATAGTAATGATAGTAGTAGTAGTAGTAGTAATAGTAATAGTAGTAGTAGTAGCAGCAGCAGTAGTAGTAGTAGTAGTAGTAGTAGTAGTAGTAGTAGTAGTAGTAGTAGTAGTAGTAGTAGTAGTAGTAGTAGTAGTAGTAGTAGTAGTAGCAGTAGCAGCAGCAGCAGCAGCAGCAGCAGCAGCAGCAGCAGCAGCAGCAGCAGCAGCAGCAGCAGCAGCAGCAGCAGCAGCAGCAGCAGTAGCAGTAGCAGTAGCAGTAGTAGTAGTAGTAGTAGTAGTAGTAGTAGTAGTAGTAGTAGTAGTAGTAGTAGTAGTAGTAGTAGTAGTAGTAGTAATAGTAGTAGTAGTAGTAATAGTAGTAGTAGTAGTAATAGTAGTAGTAGTAGTAATAGTAGTAGTAGTAGTAATAGTAGTAGTAGTAGTAGTAGTAGTAGTAGTAGTAGTAGTAGTAGTAGTAGTAGTAGTAGTAGTAGTAGTAGTAGTAGTAGTAGTAGCAGTAGTAGCAGTAGTAGCAGTAGTAGCAGTAGTAGCAGTAGTAGCAGTAGTAGCAGTAGTAGCAGTAGTAGCAGTAGTAGCAGTAGCAGCAGTAGCAGCAGTAGCAGCAGTAGCAGCAGTAGCAGCAGTAGCAGCAGTAGCAGCAGTAGCAGCAGTAGTAGCAGTAGTAGCAGTAGTAGTAGTAGTAGTAGTAGTAGTAGTAGTAGTAGTAGTAGTAGTAGTAGTAGTAGTAGTAGTAGTAGTAGTAGAAGTAGAAGTAGTAGTAGTAGTTGTAGTAGTAGTAGTAGAAATAACAGAAGTAGTAGAAGTAGTAGAAGTAGTAGTAGTAGTGCAAGAAGTAATAGTAATAGTAGTAGTACTAGTAGTAGTAGCAGCAGCAGCAGCTGCAGTAGCAGCAGTAGTAGTAGTAATAGAATTAAATTACACACGTGATCATGAGGCAGTTGCGATAACAACCACGAGAGCACCATAACGCGCCGGGCACTTGCGGAAGACCGAAATATTGACGCCAGCAGCTGAGTTCGAACCGGGAGCCATGGGCCTGGGGCAGAGGCAACGATGGCGCCAACTGTGGCTGGTGTGCGAGCTTTGAAGTCCCGTCGGCCCGGGCGCCGGGCACTCGCCCTTGCGTCAGCACACGCGCTCTCACGGGCTCTGGGGCTTTGTGGTCCGGACACCGCGCCGCCCGGCGGCGTATTTCCGGCCACCCCGCCTCACCTTCAAGTCCGGTGCTGTTTCCTAGCCCGTCAATCTTCCACTCGCCGGCGAAGCCAACTCTACAGGCGAAATCTTCGTCTGTAACTTGTTCGGAGGGTTTACTAGTCTTCGAAGAAGAAGAAGAAGAAGAAGAAGAAGAAGAAGAAGAAGAAGAAGAAAAAGAAGAAGAAGAAGAAGAAGAAAAAGAAGAAGGAGAAGAAAAAGAAGAAGAAAGAGAAGAAGAAGCAACAGTATAAGTATTTATTTCGAAAAAGAAAAATTTTGAATATTTTTAAATATGCTTTCAGTGTAATTACAATTACTTTGATTGCGATGAAAGTGCGACTTTTTTCAAGTGTTTTCTTTGCTTAAGTACGTCCTGATCCCTTCGATTGATTGATTGTTTTTTTCGTGTTTCCGGGCGCGTCAACTGCTTCGGTCATTAGTCCCGTGAGTGTAGTGCATGTTTTTTTCTCGGAAGATGGCGGAGATCTTCCCCCGCTGAATGGCGAGATCCGGCGCCGACCTACCGTCGGCTAGTGGGGTTTCCCCCTAACCAGGACTCTCTCCCCAGCGGGGCACCGCCCCAGCCGGGACAAGCTCTAAGCTCACGAAAGGTCTCCCGGAATATGTGTTAGTGTAGTGAATGTTAGTGCAAGTCTGTGTGTGTAAGGGGTGAGGATAGGACAAGGAAGAGGAAGGACAGATCGCGCGCGGTCCGTGGTCCGTATGTTAGGGTACCGCTCCGCCTGGTGTTGATCGGATCGTAAAAGAAGAAGAAGAAGCAGCAATAATATTTAAGCAATTATTTAAGTATTTTGAAAATAAACTAATTTTGAATATTTTTAAATATGCTTCCAATATAATTACTATTACTTTGATTGCGATGAAAGTGCGACTTTTTTCAAGTGTTTTCTTTGCTTGAGTACGTCTTTATCCCTTCGAGATCAAGTAGCTTTTATCCCCGAAGAACTAAAATAGTAACAATTTCACTTTTCCCCATTGCACGTCATACGCAGTTTTTAACTGTTTTTTGACGTAAAATAAATAAATAAATAAATAAATAAATAAATAAATAAATAAATAAACACAATAAACGAATAAATAGTCCCTGATTGAGTGGCAATTTCAAGTGAACTGGTTTTTGGCAAGTTCGTTTCCTGACGCAGCACTTTTGTGTACCCGACAAACATCTGTGTATGTTGACTTGCTTACTAAACAGGAGCAAATGAGACAAGAGTAACATTCTTTACGAGATTTCACATTACATGTTCGTTGGCAACATCTTAAACCCGGTTTTGCTGAAAAAGTTTCTAACGTTTATTCAGAGATATCTGTGAATACCCATTTGCCAGGTTTGAATATTTGGCTATCATTTAAGAATATTTCCACAATATTTTTTCCTACTGATTAAATAGTACGTTTTTTTAGAAAACTTACAAAAAATACTTATGACTTTGAACTTATTTTCTATCTGCAATAAATAAACACCATTTTGTTTATTAACAATAACGAACACACCCGCGTATATTTTGATGTCACACATTTCAATTAGAAAAATTAACTTTGTTCTACCCATCGCCAACTCTGATTTTCAACAATCCATTCTTTAGATTCCAAGAGGCGACTAAAGACTACTAAAAGAAAGCGAGTTTGAAAATGCTACAAAATTCCAAGTAAATGTTCATGCATATATCAGAAATTTTAATACTTAACAACAAAAATTTGCCGACGTAAGTTTCTCTAAAATTGTAGAATTCAGGCTCCTTTTTCAAAATTTATTTTTGAGCACCTCTGTGTCCTTTCCTCCTAAAATGTTTTTGGACTACGGCTACTACAATACGTTTGACTGAGAGCGGTAGCTCAGTGCATCAACTGATGTCACTGCAGCCTCTCACCGAGAGGTCCTAGGTTCGAGTCTTGACGGCGGCAGGATTTTCGACACTAGCGTTTCAGCTAAGTCGAATTCAGTCACTGTCTGAAGGAGAATTCAAACGAACGGCTGCTCTGATCAGTAGTTTTCCATGGTTTCACCGATCAAAACCAGGCGAATGCCGAAGTAGTTCCCTAACAAACGGGCCACGGACCGCGACAAACGGGACGAAATCTGTCCGTCCCCTTCGTTTTCCCATCCTCACCCTTACACGCACACTCAGAAGCTTCGAGCTTGTCCCGGCTGGGGCGGTGCCCTGCTGGTGGGAGAGTCCTGGTTAGGGAGAAACCCCGCTAGCCGACGGTAGGTCGGCGCCGGATCTCGCCATCAAGCGGGGAAAGATATCCGCCATCTCCCAAGAAAGAAAACAAGCACTACACTAACGGGACTAATGAACAAAGAAGTTGACGCGCCCGAAAACACGAAAAAAATCAATCAATCAATACAATATGTTTGACTTACAGCGTTGAAATAATTTCCATCTGTACGCTGATGCATCTTATGTTAGGTGCATCGACGCTATGTCGACGTTTTTCATCTAGAACAATTGAGGGCAGTCGACATGTCTGACACGTGAGCAACGCATACAATATCGCCACCTTTGTTTCGCTAGTTTAATTGCCTATTAAAATGTTTTCGCGCGTCTAGTTTTCAGGGAAACACGAAACAACGGGCGCGCGATGTCGCCACGGGGAGTAATCCATGAATAGGAGAGCCAGCATTACCGACAGGCGCCGCGACCGAGAAGTTGGAGTTTGCCCTGCCCCGGCCTGTCACCCGACCTGACAGTTTAAACGAGCTGCAGGTGGAGTTTGAATAATTGCTCCTGCACAGGCACAGCGTGGCCGAAGGCGCGGAATGGAGTGATGGCGAGAAGGCGCGGCGGCACCTGCGGCCGAGGGAACAGGCAGGTTTCGAACATATTTCGTTATTCCTTGGTCGTCAGGTTACCCATCGAGGTTTTTAATAAAAGGCGTTGAATATTTAAATATGTACGTATTGAATAACAGAGAAGTAACAAAGTTTTAATAGTTTTAATTTTAATAATTAAATTAGATCAAAGAATTGGTCACCCCGACCGGGATTCGAAACGGGCCTTCTGGTTTACGCCCAGCTGCTCTAACCATTAAACTTCGGAGACAACCAACCCTTTGAATAGTTTTCACGAGCGCGATTATCTCTCCTTGTATATATATATATATATATATATATATATATATATATATATATATATATATATATATATATATATATATATATATATATATATATATATTTGTCACCTTACCCGTCACCTTGTTGGATGCACTGTTAATAATTGAAAATAATTAGTCCTAATTAAGTACTTGATACTGTTATTTATAAAAGGAATTCATTTTTAATGCTTGATTTATTAATGCAATTTTAAAGTGACTACTATTATTTACAGTTTTTCAGGACTCCCGGAAGTCAAAGAAAACTTTAAATTTATATACCAATACTAGTGTCTCTATCCTTAACCGTCACCACTCAATAAAATTATTATTATTATTATTATTATTATTATTATTATTATTATTATTATTATTATTATTATTATTAAATAATAAATAATTATTATATACACTAGAATAATAATTTTTGTTAAGTGAAACCAACAAAAACCGAAAATCACAAATCAAGACGGTCTCGAATTCTGCAAAATATTCCAAAAAGCATTAAGTTGGTCAGGCCCAGCATGCCCAATTAATGCAGAGATGGTTGAATAGTAGGGAAATCTAATTATCGTACTTTGAATCAATTTATGTATACTTAGAGGCAGAAATAGCTGAAGGAAATACATGAAAACCGATCCCTCACCCCACCCAAGTTTGTCACATTCAGCGGAAACTGAAAGCAGGACAATAATAAATCACACGCCGTACACTGGTTCAATCGGCCTAAAACCTGGACACAAATGCAAATGGGAGTGGATTTGCGTAAAAATGGATTTTTGAGGTCGTTAAATTTGAATATCATAAATAAATGTCAAAATTCAAGATGGCAGCTTCAAAATGGCGGGTCTACTCATTTAAAAACAAACAAAAATGCATAAAAAAATATACTTACGGATTCGGTGGTATAATGGTCAGCGTACCGGACTGTTGTACCCGAGTTTGCGGGTTCAAACCCGATCGAAGCCGTGGATTTTTAAGGGCGAAAAAATCCTTCCTTCGGAGGGGAAGTAAAGCCGGCTGTCCCATGTTAGTAGATTTACTGCATGTAAAAGATCCTCAAGCCTAAATGAAGCCTCTGAGCAAAATTGAGATCCGCCTGTTTCGTCGCCCAAAATAATACCTCCTTTCTCCGCTAGGTGGTGAAAGGAGCGTAGCGAAATTTGCGTGGTTAGACGGAAGAGCGGGCCTGATGGCCCGAGTCTCGCCACGTAAAATAAGGCATTAACTAACTAACATATGGGGTTCTGGAGATAACTGATTTCGAATATCATAATGAAATTCCAAAATTCAAAATGGCGGTTTGGAAATGGCTAACTGACTCATAAAAATAATGATATGTGTAGAAATATGGATACAACAGTTTTCGAGATCGCGGGTTAATATTGTTATCATTCCAAACATTTATATTAGTAATTTTCTTATTAAAATAATTATAAGAAGGAGAAAGCGAAAAAAATATACAGAGAAAATAATTTCTTGTGGCGTAGAACGCAATTCCGGGATATTTAGTGTTAAATCTTACTATGTAGCACTGTAGTAAAGAGGTAGCAGATATGAGCAGCTAAATGTTTGTTATTCTGATTAAGTGCACTCGACTTTACTGTTATTGTTATTATTATTATTATTATTATTATTATTATTATTATCATTATCATTATTATTATTATCATTATCATTACCATTACCATTACCATTATCATTATCATAATCATTATTATTATTATTATATTATAATTATTACTATTACTATTATTGATTGATTGATTGATTGATTGATTTTTTCGTGTTTCCGGGCGCGTCAACTGCTTTGGTCATTAGTCCCGTTAGTGTAGTGCATGTTTTTTTCTCGGGAGATGGCGGTGATCTTTCCCCGCTGGATGGCGAGATCCGGCGCCGACCTACCGTCGGCTAGTGGGGTATCCCCCTAACCAGGACTCTCCCACCAGCAGGGCACCGCCCCAGTCGCGACAAGCTCTAACTTCCCGACCGGTCACCCGGAATATGTGGCAGTGTAGTGCATGTTAGTGTAAGTGTGTGTGTAAGGGGAGAGCATAGGACAAGGAAGAGGAAGGACAGATCGCGCGCGGTCCGTGGCCCGTTTGTTAGGGTACTGCTCCGGCATTCGCCTGGTGTTGATCGGAGAAACCACGGAAATCTACCGAGCAGAGCAGCCGGCCGCTAGAATTCTCCTCCAGACAGCAGCTGAATTCGACTATTACTATTATTATTACTATTATTATTATTACTATTATTATTATTGAGACCTTCCATGACCTGCTGCCTGTCGAAGCGCAGAAATCGCTGCGCGGCCCCGGTCCTGAGAGCGTTCCTCGAAGGCTGAGCCGCCGCCTTCTGCCTCTCTCGTCAGGGTCTCAGTACTATTTGGTGAGAGCCATTTAATGGGTTGATTATTTATTGTGAGTGGCGCTGGAGGCGTGTAGGGTCTTATTGTAAATATTTTAAAAGCTGTTTTTGTGGGATTCAATTTGATTTTTAAATATGCTGCCCAACTGTCTATGAGATTGAAGTGAAGTGAAGAGAATTTCTGATAGTAACGAAACTCCGGCTAGGAAAATTGCCGGGTCATCCGTGAATTGGGCCGTTTGTATATTGCCTAATTTCCGGAGGTCAGATACGTATAAATTAAAAAGTGTAGGGGATAATGGTGATCCCTGTGGTAAGCCTGCACTTATTGGTCTTGGATTTGAGTGATGACTGTTGACAGTGACTGAAAACGTACTATTTTTAAGGTAGGTGGATATTATTTCTATGAGATACCCATCTTAGTTAATTTATAAATCATTGCTTTGTGCCATACTCTATCATATGTCTGGGTGATGTTCATAAAAATCCGGATTGTATAATTTTTATGTTGAAATCCTGTGTGAATGTATACTGAAAGTCGTAAAAGTTGATGACTGATAAGAGATTTTCTCGGTAAAGACAAATTGTTGTTTGGTATTTGCGTTAGTCTGAATCAGAAAGGCTTTTAAACGTGTAAGGATAGCTTTTTCTATTATTTTTGTAAGGGTAGGTAGTAAACTGATAGGACGGTAACTTTCGACCAATGAGGGATCCTTGTTTTTGGTTTGGGAATCGGTATGACGACAGGATGATTCCATGTTATGAGAAAATAACCGAATCTGAAACATGAATTATATATATTTGCGATGAACGCCAGGAAAAGTCCCCTAAATTCTATTTGTAATATTCCATATCACTTCAAAATTTGGATAAGTGGGTTTTGCATGGCTCTCACCAGCTCCAATCAGCTAGGAAAATTTCATGAGAATCTGAATATCCAGCTTGGTGAGAGTTGAGTGTTAGAACGACGTGTTACTGTGTTACGTAAATGCAAATAACTTCCGTTTCTTATCCATTTAGGTCATGCGCTTAGAAGTCGAATATTTTCTAAAGCATGTTTAAAACTAGTTATATCTGACTACACTACTGTAAAGACTGTTTGTAGCCAATGGTTGTTCTCTGTCCACACACGAGCATAACTGAATCGTGATCATTCGATAGTTTCTTAGCAGTTGTTATTGACAGAAACACTTTTAGTACGTAATCTTGAAGCTAGTTTCGGCAGCATGTCCAATAATAGAGAAGACGAAGAAGACGTTGAGTTAAAAGCTGAAAAACTATTAGCAAAATTGTTTCTTTTGATATTTACTTTATTCACAAAACAATAGTACTCTGTACTTTTCCTCCCTATAGGAATCACCTCAAGAATCAAAAATATTCGGTTACAAATCCGGGTTTGAGGATTTTTTGAGTTGAAACATTGTACACGCACCAGGATCGAGGTCTGTTATTGTTGTTTCAAAGTTGGTTAAGATTGGTGCAGGATCTTTTGGGTATGAGAAAGGTCTGAACCCTTGACACAATGAAACGGATAAAATACGAATAAAATGAGCATATATTCAATGCAAAATAACAGTGACACAATTATATAACATAATAGTGCACTTTAAGTAGTTGGTCACTAAAAAAAGCAGAAAACAAGGCAAAACAAAACAAAAAATTGGCGTCACCTCGACTTTTCTGAACACACTTTCACCAACTACAATTTACAATTTGCTCATTCCTCTTTCTGAATTTTCATCTACCAAATTATTTTACTCTTTTTACTCTCTAGTTTTTCCGTGCACGGCTTTTAAAATGAATTTTACACTTGTTTTAAGGAATCCCGTTCACAGGTACTAGCCTTGGGCTTCGCACTCACTATAACACTGAACTTTAAAGAGAAAAAAACAATAAAACGTAATATACACGTTACTTAAATCTTACCCCTTTACATATCGCAGAAAGCAATTACTTTTAACACACTACAATAAACTGTGACTTTTCCAGATAACATCAACTGTACAACATGTGAAAATCATGAATTATTTACGTAAAATTGTACAAGGTATGGCCTCTTTGAATGAATTTAATGACACGTGCAGTAAATGAACTTGAAACTGCCACTCACATCGTTCGGAATTATTCTCCCACCTATTCTGGACTTTTCACCCACTCTTAGCACGAATTGTCGTGTATTTTACGGCTATTCTCTTTCCCCAACTGATCGCCGCATAAAAGTTACCAGTTCCTTTACCTCAACAGCTCTGCATCGCTCGCCTGTAGGTAACCTTGGGGATTTTCTGCCGCTCGCCCCGCGTTGCCACGCGTCTTCGCTTGCTGTCCCACGACGATACCAGTTTCCTTCTCTCGAACGCCGGACTCCGCTACGCCTACAATTTCCAAACCCTTCTCCCGTTCTCTGGACTCGTACGATTCTCGTTCCAGTCCAAATCTTTCTCACCTACGCTTCGCTCTTCCTGTGGTCGTCCTTCTTCTACCGCGCCTCGTACAAGTTCGTTCGCGCTTCCAGCCTCGAATAATTAATGTAGCTGAAGTTATGCTTTAAATTCTCGGCCTACTTACCACACTTTGGGCATGTGTGGTCTCAGCGTGCAATATGAGATGCTGGATTTAGTTAATGTCCTTCTGCGCGAATTTCACAAATTTGAAATTATTTCGGAGTCAAACAGTTACTTCACCTACTCTCTTAAATATTGTGAATGCGAAGAATGTTCGTGCACTCCACTTCTTAATTACCTCACTTTCGAAGAAACGCTTCACAAGCTAACTTTTAACTACCAAGTTAAAATAAACTCCTATGCTATCAAGTTACAATCGCCGTCGCTGCTGCAGTCATAGAGAGTTCCGTCTAGTCGCCGTCGCTGCTGCAATCAAAGAGGGTTCCTTCGAGGCACGCCGCGATACTTATGGTACTCGCGCCTGGGAAATTTTGGAGGGGTGAATATTCTCCTCCTTTCGTGACCTCCCGAAAAACATTCACTAGTTCGGGCGACATAGTTCGAAAAGCTGTGGGCAGATGGCGCGTTTACAAGCCATAGCTCCGCCGCGTACCCTACTCCTCTCTGTTCGTGGGCTTCTTTTCGTAGCTGATGGTGGCGTTATGGAGTTGTCTAATCCCGTGACGTCACAATATATATATACATACGCAGTATGTATTCATGGATGACGGAAACATGCATCACTCACAATACCGTCAGATTAGAAATGTTTGCGATGAAACTCGGTAAACACGTCAGGAATGAGCCTAGTTGTACTATTCCCGAGATCGATAAGATCTCGGGAATTTTAATCTTGGGAGATAATTTTTGAGAAGCCCTTTTAAGCTGTGCAATTTTTTCTGAAAAATGCCTGCAATGTTTTCTTAGAATTCTTGAAATGAAGAAAGTGCATTTATAAATAAGGGTATTTATTACCCGAGAAAAGGGTATTTATTTATACCGTATGGGATAGTTCCAATTCTTATTAAATCCTCTGAAATTTGAAAAATTGCAAATGTTCAAATTAATTTTCGAACCTCTGCTACATTACAATATTTAAGTCAGAGATTTCTTTCTCAATGCACTTTATCTCTCAATTTTAGATCGTAAATGACGTCAAGAACTTTAAAAAAATATGAATAGTTGCTAAGTAAAAATGTAAGAGGAGGAAAAGTTTTGTTATGTCTCACTTTTCCACTATTCCAGACGGCGTTTGATTACAGTACTGTATGGTCTTGCTCGTTTTCATAGACACACATCAATACTCTCACACTATCTTCTATCTTGACTTGACTTCTCATTTCACTCCTTTCTCTCTCTCTCTCTCTCTCTCTCTGTCTCTCTCTCTCTATCTCCCTCTCTCTCCCTCTCTCATGTTCTCTTCATTTTGAAACCAATTTATCTGCTGTCTGCTGGGAGCTATCAAATTCCACTCGCTCAATACAAACAGCATTTGTAAATGTTTCAGAAGGAAGGGTCCTTTGCAAACGGACATGTACTGAAAAACTAGAGAATTATTTCTTTCCTCGCTTTGCGATAAAACGTTGCGTAAATAACTTGTAAAATGGTATTGATGTAGAAAACAAATTTACAGAAGTGTTTGTTAACTAGTCTTTTGGCTTTGTTTTGAGTGCACATTATTTCTAAAGAGAGCTTAGAAAACCGCTCTTAACGAAAGGAATTTTTCGTTTAAGACCCACACTTCCTTATTAATGGCATTTTACTAATAATTAATAAGTGCTAATAATTTTTCCTTATTTGTGTATTCAAAACAGAACACTACAACGTCCATTATAAAGAAAAATAGACCATCTTTTATAAAGAGTTCTGACGGTTAAGGAGATGTAATTTACCTGCCGAACACCTGTGTATACGTAATTGCGTAACATTCAGAAGGTAAATATCAAATGTATAAGTTTGTTATATGAAATTTACTACTACATAGTCATTGGCAGAAAGTTTTCAAGACCCCTCTAGACGCCCTAGAAGTTGGTAACATTTATTCTGAGCCATTGCCTTAAGTACGACTGCTATTTCATTGAATTAATTCCGGGATCGTATTGCGTCGAACGTAAATGTAGTAGTTGATAACTGCAAGGATTGTAATATTGAAGGAAACGGAACCATTGGTTCTTGTTCAATGGAAAAACCTTTAGCGATAAGCCTCATCTACATCATCGCATTAGGTGAGAAGTTTAATGTTTTTTGCCAGTCTCGCCAAGCGCCACTAGCGTTGTGGGGGGGGGGGGAGTCCGGGGCAAGTTGGCGCGCTGTTGCCTTGGCCCACTCCCCGCCCCCAGTCGCGCTCCTTGGGCCCCAGCGGTCCCTCGTTGTGCAGGGCGAAGGGAGGAGCAACTTGCAGCAACAGCGGCTGCTCTGTGCATCCGCTGGGGGAAATTCGGAACGAGCTCACTGCGGCTCGATCGTCCCCGGCCCGCCGCCTCCGCCGCCTCCGTCGCCTCCGCCGCCTCTGCCGCCTCCGCCGCCTCCGCCGCCTCCGCCGCCTCCGCCGCCTCCGCCGCCTCCGCCGCCTCCGCCGCCTCCGCCGCCTCCGCCACCTCCGCCGCCTCCGCCACCTCCGCCGCCTCCGCCGCCTCCGCCGCCTCCGCCGCCTCCGCCGCCTCCGCCGCCTCCGCCGCCTCCGCCGCCTCCGCCGCCTCCGCCGCCTCCGCCGCCTCCGCCGCCGCCTCTGCCGCCGCCGCTGTCGCCGCTTGCCAACTTGTTCGATCGTTACCGTGCTAGATGGAGGCATTTAGTGATCGCGTGAATATCTCTGGATCGTTCGTTGTGAATATTGTTTGTTAGTTACATGCAGCTGTGGCTTGTAAAAAGCCACCAAAAAGGAAGGAAAAGAACATTTTCACCACAAATATGTGTATAAAATATCGTTTCTTCAAAACATTTTTCTTTATAGTAAATCATTTCAAATCTCAATTCGTCGTCAACTCGATGCTCCATCAATACTCTCTTAAACGCCCAGAGCAGAGTGCTATCTGCCGGCCTCTTTCTGAACCACTGAGCCATCTACGGATTGGCACCGTCTCTGACCTTTTACCGCTGTATAAAGAACGGCGTGTAGGTTTTTATGCGTCTCTTTTGGATGAAACGGAGCCAAAATCGAACTGGCGCCGTAGTTTGCATTCTGTCCCGCTGAGTGCTCTAATGGCACTATCTTCATCGAGCAGACTATCTCTCTCTCTCAGGATGACCCCGATGCTCTGGTATTTGGTACGTCTTCCCTTGTATTTCGCAAATGGAGAGGCGACGTTCGCCGTGGGCGTAAAGCTTCCCTTCTTCTTTCCGATCAGTTATTCAGTGACCTCATGAAGCTGCGTCCTCTTGAGATTACTGTAGGCGCTCAGGCTGATTATTTTTATTTATTCTTATTATTTTTAGTTTGTTTTCAGTTTAATCTTCATTATAAAATAATAAACACTGGCACTAAAATTAAATTTGGTAGTCCACGAATTTTATTTTAGAGATTACTAAACCAGTTTCATATCGTCGCATAGATGTTTAAAAACATCGCTGGTTTTTATCGATGTTTTATTAGAATCATTGTTTTAATTTTCAAAATCGATAATTGGTAATATCGATCTTTTGATGGCGATGTATTATCTGAATTACCATTATTTTATCCAAATCATGTTGACTCATTCGTAAGTCTTCTGCTTCATTTTTTTCCCCTAGGGCTTTTATCCAGCCGACAGCCGGTTGCCCTTTACGTCCCGAAGGGACGCATATTCGACCATACACTAGACAAACACTTGCGGGCTCCTCTGATCTGGGGTCAGCAGAACGCGAGGCCCTCCGCGACAACACACACGCAAAGTCAAGGGACGAACAGCCATGCCCAAGGCGGGACTCGAACCCGCGACCCTTCGGACCGAAGCGCTGAGTCGGTACTCGCTCTTAGCCACCTCGGCCATCCAGGGCCAGCCTTCTGCTTCATTTTAAGATCTTATTTTCTTACACTGTATTCAAACGTTTGTAGTTTTGTCGCATTCCAACAATCAGAATTCGCCTGCAAGTTTCTTAAAGCATGCCTGCAGTATAAGGTTGGAATACTTTTTTTTTCTCCTCCTAGCCAGGACGTTTCCGAGGAAGGAAAATAGAGCAGCACTCCGTCTCCAAGGCTTCAGCTCTCCTTCACATCGCCCGTCGTGGAGGAGACAGACAGGACGAGGGGGCGAAGGGGAGGGGGAGGGGGAGAGGGGAAATGCAAAAGGAAAATAAGAGCGTCTCGTTACAGGAGCCAACGCTCGCGCCGTTCTTTTGTGTTTATTCCGTGGGCGCATCTAGGGCAGATGATCAAAGGGAAAGGTTTGTCACATAACAAGCCGCCTTGATTATTTTAACTCTGTCATAACACGACTTGAATCGTCTTGTAAGTGGGAAACGATGGGGATGCCCCTATGTGGAGCAGCCATTTTTAGGAAGTCTTCAACAACGCAAGACAAAGTGATCGAAATCTGTTTAGGGAGATTCCCCTTTCAAGATCTGTTGTCAATATTTTCCTATAAAAATTATCACTTATTTGCAAAGCAATTTATAAGAATGATTAATACTTAGAGCCACATGTTTTGGGTTATCCCTTATACGTCGCCACGGCTTAATTACAAAATGTAAAATATTGATACGGTGTCTCTCTCCACATGACATTGTGTACATGATTGATACACGCAATGATATTCATTGTGTATATAAATGTTACGCACGCCAAAAGTATGTATTCAAGATAATATTTTATCACTAACAATCGAAATCGTTCGGATTGAATCGAATTCGCCTCCTCTAACAGATTCTCACCACTGACTTTCAAATTAACCATCGTACTCTAGAACTTTGTTGACTATATCACAAGTATTCAACATGAATTGAAATCCGGTCTTTTTCACAGTTTTTTTTATCAATGGATCATAACAGCATTGTATCCTCATATGTTTGACGGAAATACAAAATCACTAACTTTCAAACAATTAGAAACATTGAAAATGTAGATGACGTTTGAAAGTGTAAATAATTTTTGTTCACAAGGATTCCTGGTGTGTGTCAAAATGATACATTTGGCATTCAAATTGGTTATACGCAATAGGCGGAAAAGAAAAGGATCAGCATCTTCTTCCGTGCTATGGCGACCCTAACATGTGTCTAAAAATTGGCACAGCCCCACGAACATCGCTTTGTACTCTTCTCTATGGTTCCAAATGTGCAAAAAAATCATTTCGCTGTAAGAAAACGACCTACTTGTTACAGCATTACACAAAATCTAAAACTTCCCTTCTGCTGGTTCCCAATGTTAATTGATTCCGTGAATTGGAGGACGCCCGAGAACGGGTCAGAACTGGATATTTAATCCGCTGCGATGGTCTATTGTTGAAACCAGGTCAAGCCGCGACCGGGCGCGTGGCCTGGCGTGGGAGAAATGAACTTTCCTTGGTCCAATTCCGCGAACGCCATCTCTTCCCCAGGTGGAAATAAAGAACTCTTCGAATCTGCAACGTGACGTGGAGCAGTCAATTTGTCAGTTCTGGTGTCAGTTTTATACACTGGGTTGTCTGATATTGAACAAAAGTTGATTAAATGTGGGAATGAATATAGCGAAGTGTTTTGTAAAAAATATTTTGAGTATACCAATCTCTAAAATCGATTTTATGTCCGTAAAATACAAGTTCTTTGGTCAAGGACAATAAAAAATTACGTATTGGCTGTTATAAGCCTCCAATAAACTCTGACTAGTGTAGATCTTCGCTTCACTTCGCCGCAGACAACAAATCTCCCTTCCGAAAATAATTTGCTTTTCGCCTTGATACATTACATAACTTTCTCTTTACTACGTGTGTTACTCCGTACATACGTACGTATACGATGGAAGTAAAAATATTTTATTGGAAACTTTTTTTCAGGTTCAAGAAGGATTATAACATAGTGCAATTAATAGTTACAAATAATGCGAAGAAGTATGTACTGTTGAAGCTCCCTCAATTTCTTGTGTTTCTTGTATCCTCCAGATATTTATAAATCCTAGTTGCTCTGCATTTCAAAAACTATAAGCAAATGTTACAATGAATAGTCGGGAGCGGATGCGATGGCGGGGTGAGGACAAGCGTGAGGGCAGGGGCGAGTGCGAGGGCAACGGCGAGGGCGAATACGACGGCAGATTTGAGAGCGGGGGCGATTTGAGAGCAGGGCAGAGGGCGAGGGCAGCGACGCAGAGGAAGGCGGGAACGAGGGCGGGAACGAGGGTGAGGTCGAGGGCAAGGACGAGGGCGGGGACGAGGGAGGGGATGAGGGCGGGGCGAGTGCGGGGACGAGGTCGAGGGCGGGGACGAGGGGCGAGGGGCGGCGAGGGCGAGAGCAGGGGCGAGCATTGGTGGGGCGAGGGTGAGGTGGCGGGGACGAGGACGGGGGACGAGGACGGGGACGAGGGTGGGGACGAGGGCGGGGACGAGGGCAGGGACGAGGGCGGGGACGCAGGGCGGGGACGCGGGCGGGGGACGAGGGCGGGGACGAGGGCGGGGACGAGGGCGGGGACGAGGGCGGACGAGGGCGGGGACGAGGGCGGGACGAGGGCGGGGACGAGGGCGGGGACGAGGGCGGGGACGAGGGCGGGGTCGAGGGCGGGGACGAGGGCGGGGTCGAGGGCGGGGTCGAGGGCGGACGAGGGCGGGGAAGCAGGGCGGACGAGGGCGGACGGGCGGGGACGAGGGCGGGGACGAGGGCGGGGACGAGGGCGGGGACGAGGGCGCGTGGTGGACGAGGGCGGGGACGAGAGCAGGGACGAGGCGGGGTCGATAGCGGGTGCCCGAGGGCGGGGACGAGGGCGGGACGTGGGCGGGGACGAGGGCGGACGTGGGCGGGGACGTGGGCGGGACGAGGGCGGGGACGAGGGCGGGGACGAGGGCGGGACGAGGGCGGGGGGACGAGGGCGGGGACGAGGGGCGGGGACGAGGGCGGTGGACGAGGGCGGGGGACGAGGGCGGGGACGAGGGCGGGACGAGGGCGGAGCGGACAAGGTGGAGATCGAAGGCGGGGATCGAGGGCGAGGGCGGGGCGAGGGCGGGGGCGAGGGCGGGGGCGAGGGCGGGGGCGAGGGCGGGGGCGAGGGCGGGGGCGAGGGCGGGGGCGAGGGCGGGGGCGAGAACGAGGGAGAAGGCGTGGTTTGGGCAGAGGCGTGGGGGGAGGGGGCGTGGGAGCGCGCCAGGTGAAAGGGCGCGTGGGCGAACTAGCGGCACTGCAGCGATCCAAAGCCCCCTCCTCCTCTGCGAGTGTGAGTTGTTGCTAAATGCCGCGAGGGCAGGCGCGCGCAGGCGAGTGACGCCGCCGTCATTTGTTGTGCTTCGATGACCTTCGACCGTTCGCACGCGGCGGAAGCAGCTCATCTGGCACTCGCACACACACACGCACCCGCACTCGCACTCGCACCCGCACTCGCACCCGCACTCGCACCCGCACTCGCACCCGCACTCGCACCCGCACTCGCAACCGCACTCGCACTGCACACGCACACGCACTCGCACACGCACTCGCACACGCACTCGCACACGCACTCGCACTCGCACCCGCACTCGCACAAGCACTGCACAAGCACTGCACACGCACTCGCACACGCACTCGCACACGCTCTCGCACCCGCACTCGCACCCGCACTCGCACCCGCACTCGCACCCGCACTCGCACCCGCACTCGCACAAGCACTCGCACACGCACTCGCACACGCACTCGCACACGCACTCGCACACGCACACGCACTCACACACGCAGTCACACACGCACTCACAGTCGCACTCGCACTCGTACACGCACTCGCACTCGCACGCACACGCACACGCACACGCACACGCACCGCACTCGCACGCACGCACTCGCACTCGCACTCGCACACGCACACGCACACGCACACGCACTCGCACACGCACACGCACACGCACAGCACTCGCACTGCACTCGCACTCCGCACTCGCACTGCACTCGCACTCCAGCACTCGCACTCGCACGCACACGCACTGCACAAGCACTCGCACACGCACTCGCACGCACTCACACACTTGCACACGCACTGCACACGCACACGCACACGCACCTCTGCACACGCACTCACACACGCACTCACACACGCACTCACACGCACTCACACGCACTCACACACGCACCACACACGCACTGCCACTCGCACTGGCACGCACTCGCACTCGCAGTCGCACTCGCACTCGCACACGCACTCGCACACGCACTCGCACACGCACACGCACTCGCACACGCACTCACACATGCACTCGCACCCGCACTCGCACTCGCACTCGCACTCGCACTCGCACTCGCACTCGCACTCGCACTCGCACTCGCACCCGCACCCGCACTCGCACACGCACTCGCACACGCACTCGCACACGCACACGCACACGCACACGCACTCACACACGCACTCACACACGCACTCGCACTCGCACTCCCACACGCACTCGCACTCGCAGTCGCACTCGCACACGCACACGCACACGCACTCACACATGCACTCGCACTCGCACTCGCTCTCGCACTCGCGTGCCCAGCGGCCGGTGGGTGCGCACGAGACCTTTACCTTCAAGAGCGCATATGTGCAATTTAATTAAAAACATTGTCCGCAAATTTCAAATCATCATAAACGAGGAATTGCGAAAATAATGTTTCATAATTACGGAAGACTGAATACCTAAAATGTTTATACTAGATTACAATTTGACGTTATTGCACTTAATACAGTATCACTGCTCCTAAAAAATTCAGTTAAAAACATTAAAATTAGTTTTATAAAAATAAAGTATTAAATATAATTTTTTATGGAATTAAAAATAGGCTAAAATAGATTCAACTCGTCTTTAGTTAGCAATCTTACACTTGTGTTGAGTTGACCAAGTTTATTTGGTATGATACTGAACAATAAGCAACAGGCAATTGGCAACTGACTTTAAGGCGTATTTTGATTGACATCGTGGCAAATAGTTTCAAACACACTTTGCTATTGGAAACCGTTCTCCCTGAAATTTTCATATTGAGCGTAATGGCAACTGATGAAACAGTTTTTTGTGAATTTTATTTTATAGAAGGACATTCGTTTTAAACCACTAATTTCACAATGCATCAATCCAGAAATGATTAAATTAAAATTTAAAAAATTTTATCTAACATAACCAAAAATGAGTAATTATGGAAATAAATAACAGAATAATTATTTTTCGTAAAAAAACTGTGTTATACTGCAGTATAAGACCAAACCGAAAAAGGTAAAAAAGATTTTACAGAATTGAATACTACTAAAGTTACACAGCGATTTTTCCGGTATGAATAGTTTGAGACAATAATTTCTACCATAAAGTTTATAAAAAACATTTATACGAGAAACTACATAACATCTGTAAAAACTAGATCATTTACAATCTAAAAAGATTATGCAATTGCTCAAATGTGTGGAGATTCAGGGGGCTTTAGCAATATTGTAGCACAAAAAAGTGATACAAATGAATGATATTTTCTTATTACTAGAGCATGATTAATCTTTTTCGAGTTTAAGATTTAAAAACGTGTATGTTATTTCGTTATGTAGGAAAGGTTGTTCGTGTACCTGATTTCCAGCCACCATAATTTTGATGATTGAAGATGAACGCAATGCAAAATTGAAAAAAAAATAATACGATTAGATTACGTCTTATTATTCAAATTATCGTTTTACCTCTTGAGGCTTTACCTCTTGTTACTTCCGCATTTATTTTTTCATTGATTCGTGTCGATTAAGAGACGATTAGGGGATAATTAAGTGTTGATTAGGGGAGCAGAAATAAATTTTGTTTCAAATCCTTTTTTGCAGATTTTTATTTACTTCTCCTATTTTATAAAATAAATTGAAAATATTTATTTATATACCTACTTTATTTATTTATTTTTTACTTTACACATTTATTTATTTATGAATTTTTGTTCAGTTTCGGCACAATTTCTAATTTATTTAAAAATGTATACGAATGTGTAAAAAATACCCTCTAAATGAGCAATAAAGAAAACTTTTTAAAATGCAATTCACAATTCTTAACACAAAATAACCAATAATGGTTCAATAATCCAAAAAGACTACATAATTAACACTTAGGCATGAGTATCCATAGTGTGCGGAGACCCCAACAGAATTGACATACCGCAGTGCAATAGTGGTTTAAAGCCCCTTTATGGATAACTAGCTGACCCGGCGAACTCTGTTCCGCCTTAACAGCCGGTCCCATCTTTTTGTCGCGTCGCACTCACTGTGAGAAACTGTACTATCCTTGTTGCACTGCGTACGTGCAAAAACGTGCGTTCTCACACAGGAACGCTGTCGAATGGGATAAACAGTATTCTATGTCCGTCTCCTGGCTCTAAGCTTCCTGCTCACCAAATCGGTACAGCCGTTCTTGAGTTATAAATAGTGTAACTAACACGACTTTCTTTTATATATATAGATATTCATTTCAAAGATTATTATTTGCAGTTTTCGTATAATAAATTAATAAATACAAATTATGGAATAGGAATTATCATTTAAAGTTATTTTAATAAAAGTTATTCAAATAACTATACAACGTTAATAGCGTTTACTCGCGAAAAACATTTCGTAAAACAAATGGATTTTACGTTAAAGATGTATACATAACATCTTGAAAGAATGAGTCAGAAAATATGAGGTTCAAAACAGCCTCTCTCTACAGCTCGTTAAAAAAAAACTTTGATGAAATTGCACAACGTGACGGTCGTTTCGTCAATTTCGAGCTCAATCAATTAGACGCAAAGACTTAGTCGGTCTGTCTGTAAGTTAATGCCTGACAGCCGATCTGTCTGAACAGACAATTTGTAGTTGAAAAAGTCTTCACCATTCAGTTTGGTGGTGGGTGAAAGAATAATGCAATGTGCCAATGTCGCTCAACCGCTTTTCACTAGGGAGCATCGAACCCCAACCTCTCAACCAGCGGCGGGCGCGATCTCGTCAGCGACTGCTAGCGCCGCTCTCTGGGCAGCGCTGGGTGGCGCAGGTGAGACCCGGGGCATAAATCGGAAGCCCGGCGGCGGCGGGGGCGGCGGGGGCGGCGGGGGCGGCGGGGGCGGCGGGGGCGGCGGGGGCGGCGGGGGCGGCGGGGGCGGGGGGGGGGGGGCGCGCGGCGGCGGGGCGGCGGGGCGGCGGGGCGGCGGGGCGGCGGGGCGGCGGGGGCGGCGGGGGGCGGCGGCGGGGCGGCGGGGCGGCGGGGCGGCGGGGCGGCGGGGGCGGCGGGGGTGGCGGGGCGGCGGGGGCGGCGGGGGCGGCGGGGGCGGCGGGGGCGGCGGGGGCGGCGGGGCGGGGCGGCGGGGGCGGTGGGGGGCGGGCGTATGGGGCGGCGGGGAAGGTGGCGGGGCGGCGGGGCGATGAGACGGCGGAGGTGGTGGAGAAGGTAGGGCGACGGGACGGCGATGGCGGAGGTGATGGGCGGCGGAGGCGGCTACTGGTCGATGGCAGCGATGGAGGCGGCGGCGGCGGCGGCGGTGGCGGTGGCTGTGGCGGTGGCGGGGGCGGCGGCGGTGGCGGTGGCGGTGGCGGTGGCGTTGGCGCTGGCGGTGGCGATGGCGGTGGCGGGGGTGGGGGCGGTGGCGGTGGCGGTGGCGGTGGCGGTGGGGGTGGGGGGGGTGACGATGGCGCAGATCTGCGAATCGCGGCACCAGCAGTCGCAATCTTCATCACATGTATCTGTTCCTGATTCCTTCCTCCCTACCCCCTATGCTCCAGACAACGTTGTTCCTCTCATTCACAAATGTTCTACCACCTCATGGATATGGATTTATACTGCCGTTGATAAGCAATCTCACTTTTCACGTATATACACGTATTGAGGTATTTTTTCTTTCTCGCTTTACTTCCTCAGAAGAGAAAGTATTGTAATCGTGCGTGGTAAATAGCGATATTTCGACATAAAATCGCTTATAGTTGATCCTCGAAACCCAAAAGTTGAAACCCGAAAAATGGATATTCCTATACACAAATACGTAAGTTACTTTTAACGTTTTGTGAAGTCAGAATACATGTTTCATAGGTCCTGACACCGAAAAATCGATTGACTGTAAATCGTCTGCCGGTTTCAGGTCAACGCCATTACCTAAATCGCTCAGATGACTTTCTCCAAAATTGATATTGGTTTCAACAACTACTAGTATTATAAAATTATGAAACCGTTACAAAATACGAAAAAGTATGCGTTGCAGCACCTCCAATTCTATCCACGAATGCTGCCCATCCCGGAAGTTTAATAATAATATCTTAACAGCTTTCTGTTCTACGTTCACTTCTCTTCACAGTTGATAGAGATTTGTGGAATTTACATGATGTGGAATGTGCACCATATTGTATCTTAAGGCTCAACATTGCGCATATAGAACTCGATTTTGATTTGAATTTTAAAGAAAAGAAAACATTTTCCTACTCTTTTCACTGTATAGACCAGGGCTTCCTTCTTCCAGGCGCTAGTACTCGCCCTTGTCTTTACGCGGCATGCCGAACATTATTTAAAATAATATCTGAATTTAACTTAGGAGAACGGTCCAGGAATTATTACAATCAGACAATTTATTTTTATTTTCAGATTTATTGGCATGAATTTGTGTCAGCCTAATTTCGAAATTTAGCTGTCAAAACCCCAAAAGGGAATTATATTTATGTGAGAAGGTATGAAAAAAGTGCAGAAACCTAAAGGACCGGTAGATGTGACTAGGGAAAGCCAATTGCGTCACTGAACCCTGGGATTAAGTCACCATTGGCTGCGAAGTGCACGAAAAGATGACACTGTCACTGTGCAAGGTCACCCTACAGCACTCAGACCCCCAAAGGAGACTCTTGTTTCAGGGTGAGAGAGGTGAGGACACAAGAGCCGCGAGGGAATGTTTAATTTACCTGTCCCTTTTCTCACAAATGCGTTTGCGGCGGTTTAAGTATTCCGTATATTTCTATTAACACAAAGTAATTTCCTTTTCTAAGAATTCAAGTGTTCTCTGAGGAGTCGGACTGCTTTCAGATGTTAATGCAGCAGGAACGTGGGGTAGTTTTGCTGTTAGCTTTTGTACAAGTAATTACCACTACCATCGGCGTGTTGAAATGATAAGCATTCAGTAAACAGCACCTGGAAAATGATCCTACTAAAGCATTTGTCACGAAGAGAAAAATTTGGTAGTGGCATACTTATGCATCTATACTGATAAAGGCATTTTAAATGTACGCGTGCTCTGTGTTGTAAATATCACCTAAAATGTAGTACAGTGAGTATTTCACGTCGACAACACTGAAACACGTGCCTAATTGACATTAGACGACATTACAACAATCCATAATAATTCATTAAACCCATAATCATAATGTATCCCTGTTCCAATAGTAAGTTTTTATAAAACATATCCCATTAAACAGTGATTACAAAAATTCATCACTATATAAAATGAAAAAAAAGTCAAACTCCTAAATGAGTTAACTGTCACAAACATCACACAGCAAATTATAGAGGACGTTTTTTATTTTAAAACTAAAAGTACTAACTCTTATGATTCTCCAATATCCTCCTCAACAGAAATGTATATTCAATCTAATTCTCAACCCAAATCAAATTCTCAAAAGACAGACTTTGCAAATATCCGACCAAACATAAATAATACAAGAAACGTCCCAAATTTAGCCACTGTATCATCGGAATCACAAAATGTCCTCATGAATACCTACTCAATTTCATTATCTCAGCCAACTAATTTGCAAATCCATAAATGAAATTATAACATCTCAAGTAATAAACATATTAGTTCCACAAATACAAAAAAGTACAACAAATATAAACAATATTTAATAATTGACAACAATTCTAAAATTAGATTAGTTGATTCAAAAGCTAATGAGATAATTCAGATAACTTTCAAAATTCAAACATTTTCTTCACGATCAAAAGATAGACATTGCTTGTGTGACAGAAACACATCTTAACAACGATTTAAAGATTAACATACCGGGATATAAAATTTACAGAGAAATGACTCTCACCCCATAGGAGGAGGAGGAGCTATAATTATAAAAAGAAGGTTTATTCATGCTAATAGCATATCAGTTCTAACTTCACAAGACCTAGAAATGGTCGCCATACAAATATCTCTTTCTATTAGTAAAATAACAATTATTTCTGCCTCTAAATCTCCAAACTAACTACTTCCGATTAGCACTCTAAAAACAATATTTACTAACAATGACCAAATGTTAGCAAGCGTCATGTCTGCAATAGGATTGCAAGCACGTTTGCAAGCAAATGCGCGCTTGGCGCAAGATCTCAGTATTGAACGGACTGGACGGCAGAGAGCAATTTCAAATACTGAAATTGAATCGTTTATTTCAGAAACCTGTCAAACGCCAAAATTTAAAATGCGCTTTAGCGGTGGAATATTGTTCCATGAGGAAAGACACAACGCTTATTCCATATTTACCTGGCATATATTCATTTATTAACTGCTTTAATATTAAAAACTATTTTGAAATCGGAACAATTCGGACACTTTTTCTCAATTTTCTCGACATGACAAATTTGGCGTTTAACGTGTTTCTGAAATAAACGATTCAATTGAAAACAAGTATACGAGACGGAATTGACTTGACATTGCTTAGGCAACTACTAGAGAATAATCATACACAAGCGTACAACTGGCTAACACCTGTCTGCCTAAATGATCCGACCACCCATCACCTGTCATCGGAATCAATTACGGATGATGGGCTAACTGGATCAACACCCGAAACATATCAGAGAGGGTATGCAGTCCGATCATTCGGCTGTTAAACACGACCCAGGTGATGTTTGAGGACTTGCGACTCGCGCAACGAATTAATTGATTGATTGATTGTTTTCGTGTTTCCGGGCGCGTCAACTGCTTTGGTCATTAGTCCAGTTAGTGTAGTGCATGTTTTCCTAGGGAGATGGCTGTGATTTTCCCCAGCTGGATGGCGAGATCCGGCGCCGACCTACCGTTGGCTAGTGGGGTTTCCCCTTAACCAGTACTCTCCCACCAGCGGGACACCACCCCAGCCGGGACAAGCTCTAAGCTCCCGACCGATCTCCCGGAAGGTGTGGCAGTGTAGTGCATGTTAGTGTAAGTGTGTGTGTGTGTAAGGGGAGAGGACAGGACAAGGGAGAGGAAGGGAAGATAGCGCGCGGTCCGTTGCCCGTTTGTTAGGGTTCCGGCATTCGTCAGCTGTTGATCGGCAGAAACCACGGAAAACTCCCGATCAGAGCAGCCGGCCGCTAGAATTCTCCTCCAGACAGCGACGAAATTCGACCTAGCTGAAAAGCTAGGGTCGAAAATCCTGCCACCGTGGGGAGTGGGAACCTAGGACTTCCCGGTGAGAGGCGCTGCAGTGACATCAGTTGATGCGCTGAGCTACCGCTCCCGGTCCGCGCAACGAAAGTACACGTTACTTTGCGGATGGCTGCGGACGAATGCCGGCTTGGCGGCCTCTTCACCGGCGTCTTGGCGGACCTTTTCCCACCCTCAATGGACCGGTAACGGACGTATAATCCTCTCAAAGCGAAATAGCAATGACACTGTCGCCACCATTCTGTAAGTGTATTCATCTCCATTTCTCTAAATAATCACCGGGAGCGGTAGCTCAGTGCATCAACTGATGTCACTGCAGCGCCTCTGACCGGGAGGTCCTAGGGTCGAGTCCTCGCTAGGTCGAATTCAGTCACTGTCTGAAGAGAATTCTAGCGGCCGGCTGCTCGGATCGGTAATTTTACGTGGTTTCTCCGATAAACACCAGGTGAATGCCAGAGCAGTACCCTAACAAACGGGCCACGGACCGCGCGCGATCTTTCCTTCCTCTTGTTCTATCCTCTCTCTTTACACACACACGTACACTAACATGCACTACACTACCACATATTCCGGGAGACCGGTCGGGAGCTTAGAGCTTGTCCCGACTGGGGCGGTGCCCCGCTGGTGAGAGAGTCCTGGTTAGGGGGAAACCCCAGTAGCCGGCAGTAGGTCGGCGACGGATCTCGCCATCCAGCTGGGGAAGATCACTGTCATCTCCCGATGAAAAACATGCCCTACACTAACGGGAATAATGACCAAAGTAGTTGACGCGCCCGGAATCACGAAAAATTCAATCAATCAAAAAATCTAAATAATCAATCGGACTTGAGATAGTTAAATCATCGTAGTGAGATGACAAATTGTAAGCAAAGGCATTTGTTCTTAAAATAAAGTGTGTTCCCGTCACGTCGACGGGTAGCATTTCAAAAACTCTCCGTCTTCGTTTATTATTGTACTAGTTACTAAATGGAATGCAATCTTTCGACACGGAGCGCCCACCCCAGAGATGTTCGATGTCGGAGGACGGATGGCAGGTGAGCGGCACGCTTGACGCTCTATAAACAAATTTAGCGTCTGTGCCCCGCTATCTGAAATTGTCCAACACACTTTATGTGTAACAGTAATCCTCTATTGTGGTGACACATCGGCTTAGTGTCATCCCATGATTAGATTACCAGCCCGCGTTACATCACTATATCAGCAATTGGGTGAAAATTAAAAATCGGGATTGTAAGTGAATTATTTGGTTCCAGGTGACTGCATAAAAATGTGAACGACTTTTAAAATTAAAAACAAACTCGCCTGGTACATTTACGAGTTATTGTTTTCTAATTTCATTTCCATAATTTTCAACAGGAAACAGCTTTGTTGTAAATGCGAAACCTACAAATAAACAAGAAATTAAGACCAACAACGCATCATGGTTTTTCACCTGCTTCAGAGACAATTATCCCTCCTGGGAGTTGAGCCTCTGAACATTGGCGGGAGCCTTTCACAATTCCCCCCCTCTCTCTCTCCCTCTCCCTCTGCCTCTCCCTCTCTCTCTCTGTCCTCCCATTTCGCAACTCCATTTCACTTTGTGTACTTCCGCGTGAAATAAATAAGATAAGCAGAGCACTTTTCTACTCAATACCTCAACACATAGAATAAAAAAAAAGAGGTTCAGTTCCAGAGGAGAAATATTCCGGGGCAGTTCCATCCGCTTCGCGTGGGGAGCATTTCCGGCGAGGCCGAGGCCCCAGGCCGCGCGCGCGCGTGGGCGCCGGCGAGCGCCTTTGAAACGCAACCCGCCTGACATTTCGGCGGCGCCGCGTGGTGCGGCGCGAGCGGGGCTTTGTCGCGTGGGCGGCCCCGCGCGCGCACCGCCTGCCATCTCGGCGCTTCCGCTTCCCATTTGCGCCCGCTATTCATTCCCGCTTTGCGGCCCCGCGGGCGGAGTCCCCCCTCCCCCCCCCATGCGTGTTTGCTCCGCGTGTAACCCTGGCCCGCTCACATCCACTGCGTTTGCACGTACAGGGTGGGTATTGCCTTCTTCTCCTTACACCTTCTCTGTTTAGCCCCGTATTCTCATTTTCACGACCTCACCCCATGACCGCTCCCTTACAGTGTCTTCACGCATAAATGACGCGGGTCGTTCGGTTGATGTCTTTATCGTGACACCCTTACTACATGTTCTTGCATGCTGTACATATCTGCTCTTAAATCACCATCGTTAGAATATAGACTATCTTGCCTCAATTAACTTTTGAGATAAATCTCTGTGCCTCTCTCAGTCACTCTCTCTCGCCCTCCCTCACTCTCACTCTCGCCCTCCCTCACTCTCACTCTCGCCCTCCCTCACTTTGCCTCGCCCTCCCTCACTCTTCCTCGCCCTCTCTCACTCTCTCTCGCCCTCCCTCACTCTCTCACCCTCCCTCACTCTCTCTCTCGCCCTCCCTCCCCTCTCTCTCACCCTCCCTCACTCTCTCTCACTCTCTCTCACCCTCCCTCACTCTCTCTCGCCCTCCCTCATTCTCTCTCGCCTCTCTCTCTCTCTCTCTCCGCCCACACTCTCTCGCCCACCCACACTCTCTCTCTCACCTGCCCACACTCTCTCTCGCTCCTCACCCTCACTCTCCTCATTCTCTCTCTCGCCCCTCATTCTCTCGCCCTCCTCACTCTCTCTCGCCCTCACTCTCTCTCGCCTCTCACTCTCTCTCTCTGCCCTCCTCTCTCTCTCTCCCTCACTCTCTCTCGCCCTCCCTCACTCTCTCTCTCGCCCTCCCTCCTCTTTCGCGCTCTCCCTCTCGCCCCCTCTCTGTCGCCTTCTCTCTCTCTCTCTCTCTTTATAGTTGACAAAACATAAACACTTAAGCTATACTATTAACAAACCCTTCAACTAGAAATTCGTTTCATTGACATCTGATAACGCTCTGTTATCAAGTACAGTGTAATTCATTGGATGAATCAGCAATGTCTTTCAGTGTTTGAATATATAGAATTGATTTTGTAAAGAAATTGTTATAAAGTTTCTTACTCTAAAGAATATATTGAAAAAATTCTAAGGATTTGCATGAAAAATATATTGTCCCTGATGATGAACTGTAGCAATTGACTGTAAAGGCCTTTTACTGAAAGACATAATAAAAAGCAAAGATTTAGAATTAAGAAATATTACTGAGGACGAAAAAATAATATTTTTCGATGGAGATCTAAAGAACATGTTACTTGTTCAAGGCAGGTTACTGGGTCCGGAATCCTATATTTAAATTACAGCAATCCTATATTTAAATTACAATTTAAATTTTCTTATAATTTTAATCTGACGCAGAACCGGACTAATGTCAATGAAGTAGCATTTTCTAAGTGATTACATAAAACAGAAAGTAAAGCACTTCAGTCTTATAATCATATTGACAGTAATATTCGCATTTCCAAAACACGTGCAAAGCATCGTCCTGACTATGTTTGCTATGACGTTTAGTGAAATTTATTTTAAATAGATTTCATTATTTTTTTATTATATTCCTTAATATATTTTTATAACAATTCTTAAAATGAAGCACAATAGGTAACAGAAAAGCTTGGGCAGAGTTTTGTAGCGTAGCGGTTATGGTGACAGGCGTGAGCTTCAGTTGGGGGATACAAATCCCGCCTTAAACTTGAATGTTCCTTCTTCCCAATCCTCACTCTACATGAAAGAATGTGCGAATGAAGCCTGTGTGCCAGGGGGAGTAAGCTCCGTATTGATTCTTTCGGCCGCTACGAGAGCGCCACCTACCCATCTAACCTTTGTACCGACAACAAGTTTAAAGCCCCGCCACAATCTGAAGAGCCACTAGGAGCAGGAGCAACAGAAAGTAATCGACCACAAGGGACTTGCTTTGCATAACAGAGTGACCAACTAGATCCAAGAGGTAAGAGAGCAAAACGGTGCCCTGGGGTGTAAAAAGATTGTAATTAACAGAAGGCAAAGAACGTCAGTTGTCATTAAATAAGGCAAGTGATGCACAGTGTATGGTTAGTGATTACAAGCGTGTCAACTGGTAAGATCATTAATCTTCTAAGTGTAGTGCATGCTTTTCCTCGCGAGGTGGTGTCGATCTTCTCTCGCTGGTTGGTGAGATTTGCCGTGACCCTACCCGTCGACTAGCGGGGTTTTCCCCAACCAGGTTTATCTCCCACAAGCCGGGACAAGTTTTAAGTCTCCGACCGGTCTCCCGTAGGGTAATGTAGTGCACGTTAGTGTGTGTGTGTGTGTGTGTGTGTGTGTGTGTGTGTCTGGGGGACCCCAGACGGGACAAGCTCTAACTTCCCAACTTGTCTCCCGACAAGTGTGGTAGTGTAGTGCTTGGGAATATAAGCGTGTCAAAAAGTACTTAATTGCGAAGTCATTGAATTAAGGAAACTGTGATTACAATTCGTGCTTGGTCATTTGTTGAAATAGTTCATATATTCTGACGTACGCTCTACTGCACATGCACTTTAGCATTCACGGTTCTCTTTTAGTACATTAGACCACTACTTATCGGTCTGTTCTCACAGTTGTATTCCTTCTGAGTATTTCGGAGAATTTAGAAAAGAAAACTTGCCAGAACAGCAGGTATTACCCATAGAGGACTACCATTCTTTTCTGACCAAGCTTGAGGCAGAAAACGGTCTTGACAAGTGGCCACTTTTAAACATCAAAAATTACTCTGACAAAGTTTGGAACCAGAACTTACAGTCTTGTTAAAGGAGCAAAAATTATTGGTACTAACCACTTAGCAGATATTGTTTCAACAACAGGGTAACAGCATCGTTGGAGCCAAAAACCCATACTGGAGATCCATGTACATTCAATATTCTGAAGAAGACATCAGATTCTTTCTTCAGATCTTGCTTTAGATTCATTTGTGAGATCCAGGAGAAGAAGATAAGAAAGTTACCGAAGAAGGATATGAATAAACTCTTAAAAATACATTAAACGCACTCCAAACGTCCTATAATTTCAATAACAAAGCGGCCTATTTTGCGTCTGCAGCTAAGGACAATGAAAATATTCAGAGGGAAAATTCTGTAAAATAATGTCAAAGTTCGAAGTCTTTTTTATGTTATAATAAATGTTAAATTATTAATCTTATTTTACATTTTTACCTTTTTCTCAATACCTCAATACGTGCCCCAACTTTGCTAAATTACTGTCTCATTATTTTATTACCGCCGTAATTGCCTCTACCCGTTTATCTATTAATTTTATTGATAAATCATTTTACTGTCCCGGCCGTAATTCACCTGTCATTCTTTATTTTTTTACTTAAAAACTAAATATTTTACAACTTTAACGGCTTCGCGAAGATCATAAATGACTATCATATGCGATTGATTGATTGGCCATGCCGGGCGCGACAACTACCACGGTCATTAATACCGTTAGTTTAGTGCAGGTTTGTATTGCGGTGATTTTTCCCCCGCTGGATGGCGAGATCCGGCGCCGACCTACCGTCGGCTACTGGGGTTTCCCCCTAACCAACACTCTCCCACCAGGGGGCACCGCCACAGCCGGGACAAGCTCTAAGATCCCGACCGGTCTCCCGGAATATGTGGCAGTGCAGTGCATGTTAGTGTAAGTGTGTGTGTAAGGGGATAGGATAGGACAAGGAGAGGAAGGACAGATCGCGCGCGGTCCGTGGCCCGTTTGGTAGGGTACTACTCCGGCATTCGCCTGGTGTTGATCGGAGAAACCACGGAAAACTACCGATCAGAGCAGCCGGCCGCTAGAATTCTCTTCCAGACAGCGACTGAACTCGACCTAGCTGAAAAGCTAGTGTCGAAAACCTGCCGCGCCGTGGGGAGTGGGAACCCAGGACCTCCCGGTCAGAGGCGCTGCAGTGAAATCAGTTGATGCACTGAGCTACCGCTACCGGTTTGATCGGAGAAACCCTGGAAACCGGCCTCTCGAATTCTCCTCCAGACAGCGGCTGAATTGCTGTCCTGACTGACAAGGTAGTGTCAAAAATCCTGCTACCGCCGGCAGCGGAACCCTAGGATCTCCCGGTTCTATCACTGACATGAATCGATGCCTTGATCCATCTATCACCCGCACATATTGTCCACCTTCCTCGCCCCGGGCGCTGTCGTCGTCACCGACTTCACCGCGCCCGAGAAGCGCTGCGTGACCTCCGGTGGCGAGCAAGTCGCTCTCCCAGCTGTTCGCTCGCGATCGAGCCGATTCCTCCCGAGTTGCGTCTCCATCGTCCCACTCCCCCGTGCCTGGCGTCGCCGCCGCCGCCGCCGCCGCGGCTCGTGATATCGATCTGCCGCTCGCGCCGCGCCGCGTCGCCCGGCGCCTTCCCAGCGCCCGCCCAGCGGCCCCAGCCAGCCGACCGGCCCGCCCGCGTGCCCGCCCACTCGCCCGCCCGCCCGCCCGCCCAGTGGCCCCAGCCAGCCGACCGGCCCGCCCGCGTGCCCGCCCACTCGCCCGCCCGCCCGCCCGCCAGCCGACCGGCCCACCCGCTTGCCCGCCCACTCTTTTTCGCCGCCCACTCGCGCCCGCCCGCGCGCTCGCCTCGCCCGCCCGCCAGACCGCCTACCCGCCCGCCCGCCCGCCCACTCGCCCGCCCGCCCGCCCGCCCGCCCGCTCGCCCGATCGCCCACTCGTTCGGCTCGCCCGCCCGCCCGCCCGCCGCCCGCCCGCCCGCCCGCCCCGCCCGCCCGCCCCGCCCGCCCGCCCGCCCGCCCGCCCGCCCGCCCGCCCCGCCCGCCGCCCGCCCGCCCGCCCGCCTCTCCCGCTCGCCCCGCTCGCCCGCCCGTCCACTCGCCCGCCGGCCCGCTCACCCGCCCGCCCACTCATCGCCCGCTACGCCACCCACTCGCCCGCTCGCCCGCCGCCCGTCCACTCGCCAGCCCGCCCGCCCACTCGCCCGCCAGCCCGCCCGCCCGCCCGCCCGCCCACTCGCCCGCCCGTCCGCGTTTCTTATGAATGAACCTGCGGCCTATTTCGGGCTTCGTGAGGCCGCATTTGGCTTGCTTTTCTCTGCGCCTGGCGTGCGCCGTGTGGGTGAGCGGCCGCTTCGGCCTACGTCACTAATGACCCTCGCGCGTTGAAACTCAAAGCAAACACTTCCAGCCACTTCCAGCCGCGTGGGAGGTGTCCTTAGATACCCACGAACATGGGGGATTCCCGAAGCAATAAGAAAGTTTCCATTTTGACCGAAGAATTCAAGTATTCGGTGATGGTTTTGTTCGGTTTGGTTTTTTCGTGTTTCCGGTCGGCTCAACTGCTTTGGTCAATAGTCCCGTTGGTGTAGTGCATGTTTTTTCTCGGGAGATGGCGGTGATCTTTCCCTGCTGGGTGGCGAGATCCGGCGCCGACCTACCGTCGGCTAGTTAGATTTCCCCCCAACCAGGACTCTCCCACCAGCGGGGCACCGCCCCAGCCGGGACAAGCTCTAAGCTCCCGACCGGTCTCCCGGAATATGTGGTAGTGTAGTGCATGTTAGTGTAAGTGTGTGTGCGTAAGGGGATAGGATAGGACAAGGAAGAGGAAGGACAGATCGCGCTCGGACTGTGGCCCGTTTGTTGGGGTACTGCCCCGGCATTCGCCTGGTGTTGATCGGAGAAACCACGGAAAACTACCTATCAGAGCAGCCGGCCGCTAAAATTCTCCTCCAGACAGCGACTGAATTCGACCTAGCTGAAAAGCTAGTGTCGAAAATCTTGCCGCCGTCAGGACTCAAACCTAGGACCTCCCGGTCAGAGGTATTCGGTGATTATTCCGCCCCTCGTCGTTCTGCGTCCACGGACTGAACACTCAGCGCGTCACTCCTTACGGCACACCTATTGTCGAACAACAGCAAGGCTCCAAGTAAAAAGGACGCCTGCTATTACATATTTGTTATTTAATGTTGTGTTACGGAATGGTAACCTCTTTGATATAAATTATGTGGAAAGCGTGGATGGCTGTGGTACCAACGTTTCGATGGACTTGCCGTGGCCTTTCTCAAGGCTAATCTGCCGTGGTCATCCTGAGGGATGAGCAGACTAGCCCTGAGGTCGACTACCGACAAGATGGCTGAAACGTCGGCACCGCAGTCTTCTACGCGTCGTCACTCGGTCAGTAAGATCATTTGCATGACACTGTCTGCGGAAGCCTACGACAACCGTTTTGATACTCTGGGGATGTAAACAGTTATTGTACTATATTAAAATACTATTCAATATTACCGTAATATTCGTGAAGATTGTTTATTGATAAAATATTTAATTGGTTGTTGTGTTATGGGTGAATATTTCATTTGCTGTTCTTGAGTTATGTGTATGATCGTTTTTGGATTTTGTGTGGGAAACCATTTTGTGCTACCATGCTGCTGGAAGTCACTAGTACAACTAGTGCCACTAAATAATCAACCTTTAGACAGACAGTAAATCTTGACTATTTCTTGTTAGAAAAAAAGCATAATTCTTAAAAATACATTATTATTTTCCTATTTTTACTTTTGATACGTGGAAATCTGAAAAAGAATGATAAAAAAATTGATATTTGGGAATGTATCCAGATAAAAGTTCTTGACTGTCTTTCTACACAAGCGCAGGGTACCTATTTAGTTAAACAATACTTTTCAAAAAGTAACCATATTAACGGTCAGAATTTAATATTTTATTTTCTTTATATATGTTGGTGAGTAATGGCAAAGAAATATTTCACAACCTATTAACAAATTTTATGGAAATGCAACTTTTTAAGTCACGTCTGATTTTGCATTCTAGGAAAAGGATTTATTATTCAAATCTGGAATAAATATATGTTTTCTTCTTTCATGTTATGTTTTTTTAAATTCAGGATGGCAAGAACAAGACTAATTCAAGAAATGTCATAAAGAAGTGACGCAAGTCGATTAATAAATTAGAATATACATTAACAAAATTACTATTGAGCCCTAGAAAACCAGTCGGTTTAAGCTTAAGTGAATTGAGAAACTTTCGTGGCGTGAACAAACGTTAAGTGAATGAGGATATTGCATGTCAGAGTCAGTGAGATAAGAATGAAAAGTGAAAGAAGTCGAAAACAAAGAAAAGAATGTCATAATCAGAAGAATGTAGTAGCTCCTGTAGAACACAGTAGAGGGAATCCAGACGGATCCCAGATTAGGATAAGCAAATCAAACACAGTCAAGACTATGGAGAGTGACTGTTGAGACGATAACCAGAAAGCAAAGAGCAAGAAGAGAATAGAATAAAACGGAGTATGAATTAGTAAAACGATAAATTAGTGGTTCTGCACAATGGCACAGACTTTCACGTAGTAAAGTTTTTAATTATCTTGGTGTGGACTGGTTTACGGTCTTGCCACATCCTCCTACCAGCTGCCAACTATCGCCGCTCAAAGTTGTTAGTTTTTTTAAAATTTTGTCAACTTTTCGGTTTTATAATAGCAGAACCGAAATATTACTTTAAGAATATTAAGGAAGAGTAAACCTTCGTCCTAAAGGGCAATTTTCATTGAAAAATTTAAAGCCGTTTTTAAGGAAACGGTAGGTGCGAAATTTGAAGCTCTCTTCATAGGAATCTATTGAGTTTTTGAAAAACTTAATTTAAAGTCATTTAAAGCCCTTTTTCTTACAAATGCAGTGATGTATACAAATTTATGTAAATGTGCGTATTAACGGCGTGAAAGATATTAAAAAAAATAATTTCTCAAACACCATTTTCTCAAAAATAGCTCAAAATTTTTTCTTCAAACATTTCCCACGGATAGTGGTAATTGTACTCCTTAATATTGCGGAAAGTTCATTTTGGTGTATTCCTTTATTTTTTCAAAGATTACAAAAATTGTAGTTTTAAAAATGTCTCACGCCGTTAATACGTACATTTCAGTCGATTTGTATACATTACTGAATTTGTAAGCGAAAGTTTTTCTAGTGACTTTAAATGAAATTTTTCAAAAACTCACTAGATTCCTGTGAAAAAGTTCTTCAAATTTTGAATTTGAAGCAATTATTAATCGCCATTTTCATAAAAAAGGTGTCAGATGTTTCAATGAAAATTTCTGTATAGAATGAGGTTTTACTCATCTTTAATATTCTTGAAGGTATATTTTGGTTCTACTATTAGGAAACCGAAAAGTTGAGAAAATGTCAAAAATATACTTTGGGCAACGATAGATGGAAGCTATCAAGAGGATGAACCAACACCGTAAAGCCAGTCTGCCTCAAGGAAATTAGAAAACATTACTAAGAGAGTCTGGGCCATTCTGTAGCACATCTAGTTAAAAGTTCTCAAATTGCAGACAATATTGCGAGAAAACTTCTAAAAGTTTCAAAACAATGTGCCTGACCTTAATGAAAGAACTAATAATGGGCAACAAATTTTATTTGAAAGAAAAATCGCTATCTTCATTTTTGTAGTTGCAGGAAGACGCCGAAAAAAATTATACTTTTGATATTTTCGAAAATTCCGAGTTAACCATGAAAAACGTACCTATGTCACCTTTATAACCGTATTTACTCTATTCTTACAAGAAATTTAAAGAACAACTTTGGGGCTTTATGTGAAGTACCCCCATATTTTAAAGAATGTTTTCAAAATCTCAAAGCTTCGTCTTGAGCCAAATGGACAGGATTTTTTTAAATTTGGAAAAGATAGTACGCATGGTTTAGGCACTGTTAATGTTGACAGACAGACGGACTGACGGACGGACGTTTTGAAACAAACCACTTGTTCGGTATCAGGGGACCCCAAAAGCTGTATTTCCGTTCAAATCTCGAAATCGATTTTCCGCAGCATTGTAATGCTGCGTTGCAACTTTGCGTAATAATGCGTTGCAACTTTCTCTATATACTACATATATTACTCCATATATACGTACGAATACGAGAAAGTAAAAGTCGTGCATGGAGAGAGATTCGTGAGATTCGGGAGACAAAGTGGGAAAATCGTTTCGCGGCTAAGGCGAGGGAGGAGCAAAGTGTGTGCGATGTGGTTTGATTGATTATTTTGCTGTTTCCGTCAACTGCTGTGGTGATGCTAGAGCAGTGTATGTCTTCATCCGCGAATGGACGTGCCTCTGCTCGTTTGGTGGTGTGATCCGGGTTCCACCAACGCGTCGGCTTGTGGGAGGTCTTCCCCTCCACGTATCTACCCCAGCAGGGGACGAACCCCAACTGGACAAGCTCAAAGTTCTCGACTGCTCTAGCGACATGTGTGACAATGTAAGATTGATTGATTGATTTTTTTGTGTTTCCGAGCGCGCCAACTGCTTTGGTCATTAGTCCCGTTAGTGTAGTGCATGTTTTTCTCGGGAGATGGGGTAATCTTCCCCCGCTGGATGGCGAGATCCGTCGGCTAGTGGGGTTTCCCCCTAACCAGGACTCTCCCACCAGCGGGGCACCGCCCCTGCCGGGACAAGCTCTCAGCTCCCGACCGGTCTCCCGGAATATGTGTTAGTGTAGTGCATGTTAGTGTAAGTGTGTGTGTAAGGAGAGAAGATAGGACAAGGAAGAGGAAGGAAAGATGGCGCGTGGCCCGTGGCCCGTACTGCTCCGGCATTCGCCTGGTGTTGATCGAAGAAACCACGGAAAACTACCGATCAGAGCAGCCGGCCGTTAGAATTCTCCTCCAGACAGTGACTGAATTCGACCTAGCTGAAAAGCTAGCGTCGATAATCCTGCCGTCCTCAGGACTCGATCCTAGGACCTCCCGGTCAGAGGCGCTGCAGTGACATCAGTTGATGCACTGAGCTCCCGCTCTCGGTGATAACGTAAGTATATGTGCATGTGTGTGTGTAAGGAGAGAGGATGGGGCAAGAGAGAGGAAGGAAAGTACGCACGCAGTTCTTGGCCTGTTTGTTAGGTGTGATTTTGGCACCAGTACAGCTCTGAGGGCCGAGGTGGCTAATAGCGAGTACCGACTCAGCGCTTCGGTCCGAAGTGTCGCGGGTTCGAATCCTGCCTTGGGCATGGTTGTTTGTCCCTTGACTTTGTATGTGTTGTCGCCGAGGGTCTCGCGTTCTGCTGACCCCAGATCAGAGGAGCCCGCAAGTGTATTGGTCTAGTGTATGGTCGAATATGCGTCCCATCGGGACGTAAAGGGTATCCGGCTGTTGGCTGGATAGAAGCCCTAGGAAATAAACAGCTCCGAGGAAGGCCGCAATATGTTGGCCGAAGCGTCAGCCACCATGACACAATCGCGGCTCGATCTGGTCAGCGAAGATCATACGAACTCCATCTGCCAAAGCCTACGCAACCGTAGCGTTTGTTGGGGTCCTGCCGAGCTAACGGGTCTGTGCGCGGCGCGGGGCGGGGCGGGGCGGGGCAGGGCCGGGGCGGGCCCGTCCATGACCGCGCGTGCCGTCCGTCAGCTTCCAGGTCAGGAGCGCGGGCGGGCGGGCGGGCGCGCGTGCGCGCGTGCGCAGTCGGCCGCGAGAGCGCGACACAGTCGGCCCGCCGCCCCCGCCCCGCCCCCGCCACGTCCCCGCCCCGCGAGCGGCGCGCTCAGCTGGGAGGCGTCTGGCGCTAGTCGCCCCGCCACGCCCCTCTCCGTCCCGCCCCGCCACGCCACGCCCCTCCCCGCCCCACCTCGCCGTGCCCTGCCCAGCCGCACGCGTCGCGACTGTGCCCCCGCCGCCGCCGCCGTCCGGGCGCCTGGACACGGGAGCTGCCTCTCCGCGGTGACCGACTGGAGCGTTTTTTATTTATTTATTTATTTAGTCAAAACAGTCAAAAACTGTATGTGACGTATGGGGAAAAAATCATCTGCGCACGCTTTCTTGAGTTCCAGAATCCCTTCCCAACTATTAATAATCCCTTTAACTATTAATAGTTTAAAGATAAATAATAATAACAATAATAATAATAATAATAATAATAATAATAATAATAATAATAATAATAATAATAAATTTAAAAGAACGAGAGATTAACATTTCAAAAACTAGATATTTTCGTTGCCGAATTATAGAAAACTTATTTTTACCGGTAAACGAACGAACAGATTTGATTTTTCTGTATTGTTAACAAAATAGAAACTCACCCTAAGCTCTACTACCACTACAAGCAAAAGAAAAGTTCAACAAAACGTGCGCATTGTGAAGCTACATTTACGTCCAGAAGCAAATCAAGGGGCCATCTCAGCATTTGCTCAATGGATCAGGGAAACTGGACAAAAACCCGATCGAGATGGGGGTCATTGAGCCGGAAGCTGAAGTACATTACTTGTTACAGGCATATCGAGTCTTTCTTTAAAATTATACAATGCAAATGTAAACTAATTCATTATACTATATCTTGGTTTTGTTAAAGTAAACATTATTTTTCTTTTTGACGATCAATATGGACCTGGCGCTTAGAGTGGACTTGGCGCTGTTTGCCTTGGACGAACCGATCCTACTGGACGATGCGGACTGGACGAAACATGCGAGGAACCGACTGCACACAATAGTAAATTGCGTGTGATGGCCAACGAAGATTAACGTGCGTACTAATCTTAACTAATGTTCTTTTGATTTCGCATTTGCGGATATGCATTTGGTTTTGTCACACATCCCTTCCTGTGAATAGTAAAAAATTTCAGACCTGACGATAATTTCATTGACTCTTCTATAGTAAGTTCAAGTTTTCGAAAACGCACTTTTGTGAATCCACATCTCAAAAATTGGTATTTAATCGGTACTTTCTGAGTACCGACTCGGACAACTAAAATCACCGAAGTGAGAGCGCCGCCATGGCGGTCTTCGATGTAAAGGCGGCGGGTTCGAATCCCGCCAGGACATAGATGTCCCTCTTTTGTGCCACAGTGCGCTCTTCCATCGACATTCAATCACGTTTCCAAACCTAGTCTCTCTTTCTTGGCCTGTCCAGGTGACTTACAAATATGGATCGTGAGTCACATAGGAATTTCACCCGGATAGCGCCATTTCCCAACGCCGGTTTCCTTTCCAGTCTTGGGTTGGGAACACTCGGTATGGCGTCGTATGGTCTATATACTTGGATTTTTTTAACGTGCCATCTCAAGGTCACGCGCGAATGAGGAAGAGGGAAGGCAAACTCCAATAGGGAGCCGTAAAAGTCGGAGCTGTAGTGACGTTGCAGCACACCATTGGATTGTGTTCCCTCTCCCTCTTTCGCGCGTGGCCATGAGCTGCCACGTTAAAAAACCTCAAGTATAATCAACAGCGGAGCGCTATGTAGAAGATGCACCCACGGATACCTCGCACTCGTTCTCTTTCTCTCCCCTTCTCTCCCTTCCACACCTCTTCTCTCTCATTCCTTTCTCCTCTCTCACATTTCTCCTTTATCCTCTCTCTCCCTCCTCCTCTCTCTCCCTTCTCCTTTCTTCTCTCTCTTCTTTCTTCTCTCTCTCCTTTCTCCTGTCTTCTCTCTCTCATTTCTTCTCCCTCTCCTTTTCTTCTCTCTCTTCTCCCTTTTCTCTCTTCTTATTTCTCTCTCCTTCCATCTCTTTCGTTCCCTAAGCACGTCAGCGTTAATAGTGCAGTTTAACAATGTACAAATCGCAATTACGAACCCGTGGACCATCGATAAAATGGAGCACCATTCCGCACCTCGAGATCTATCCACCCTCGGTCAAAGGACGGTGAGTCTACAGCCTGGACAGGATGGGAGATGTTAAAAAATGTACCATATATTTTTGAATTCATTGATTGGATTTGAAAGTACAGGCCTAACCCCGCATACCTACTAAGCCACCTATCCACATATTTACATGGAATTATAGTAATTAACGAAACGATGTGTAAAGAGGGTGATAATTGCATGAATAGTTTGTTCAAGAAAATGAGTGACGATAGGAGCGAGTTTTCTTATAAGTGCAATTATACCCCTTTATACTCATGTTACGTTCAATATTTTATCATTTCCATTTACGAATAATTCAAATTTTAAGACACTGAAGCACATATTTTCCACCCGAGGCATGCTGAAAAATATATATTTTAATGGGACTTGAATTGTTTTTGTTTCCACGGAATAATTGTGTGTAGAAGGTACTGAACACATGCGGATAAAATATTAGAAGCTGACAAAGTCATGAAAACATAACTTCCCACGAAACGTAAAGATAAGAGAAAATAGAACATGTATAAATATTGGGAAAATAGTAGTCGCTTCTGACAGTTTTTGTATACAATACTTTTTAGAACTGGTAAACACAACTGACGTTTACATATTTTATATTCGTAATTCTAAAACCAAATATTTTACATGTAAAACATTTAATATACTCACGTTAAATATTTTATGTGGTTCCTTGAGTCAACTAACTTAATGTTTACTTCCCCAATTTAGTTTTATTAATTCCTTTTGTATATGTACTCCTTGAAGGTACGTAATATGTGATGTACTTTCGTGTTCATGTTTCATGGCGACTGCAAATATTATTTGTCCAATACCTTGGCTATGTCTGTGTTATAGTTTCTTAATTACACGATTTCGCTCCTTTTCTGAAGTTTGATTGGTAGGTGTGAATTTTTAATTCCGAGTTAGGATTTTAATTGCACGCGTGCTATTAACATAGAGATAATCAACGATTTTTCATGGAACTAATGAGCATATTTAGTTAACCAAACGAAAAACTGTATAACTCGACAGGCAAACTTGACAAGAATGACAGGCAGTAAAAGAAAGGTAATTAGAAACATCTATCAAATTACCTAATTGCCGCTGCTTTAACTCCGTTATGAACGCTGAAGAATAAACACTTCTCCTACATCCTAAGCTCGGTGAAGGTCTTACAGCGTTAAATAAATGCAATCCCTAGAGAGCGGATTTTAATGAAATGTCATTTTTTCTTTTCACTTTAGAACAATGCCTTTTAGTATAACCATTAATTTTATGTTATGACAAAAGCAAATGACCTATTTTCTATATGGCATTTTTTTGCATTTTTGTTGATTTCCAATAAGTTATTTTTTACCTTTTGCCGTCATTTTAAAGCTTTTTTTGCTGAATTCATCGATTTTTATGTAATTAATATGATTTTTATTAGTTTTTGTATGATTTTATGTGATTTATGTGAGATTTATAAGATTATATAATGGTACTTACAACAAATAATATTACGAGAATCAACAAATGTTCTTCTCAGAATAACATTTTTTGCTCAGAAATTGTCATGTGAGCTTTTGTAAGTGTGCAATCTAACGTTCCTGCAACGCTTAACAGCGCCATTGTCGGGTGAGCCGATTTCGAGATAACTAAAAACAGATGTCTTGGTAAAAAAAACTGTCCAAATCAAAACTTTGCGAGCTGACTTCTCTTGAACGAAAGGAAGGAGCCTCGATTAATCAGTAACATATCCAACTGCTTGAATTGTTCATCTGAACTGGTTTTGATTAAAATTTGTATGTTACTTTTCTTTACTCCAGGGTCACTTTCAAAACATTTAAGAGCATTTATTGATCATTTTTGGCGATATTTTAGGTCTTCAAATTCCGCCCCCTAACAATCACTCTTCAGCTTTCTTTACGTCACATGTTTGTTGTAAAGGCAGAAAATATTCTCTCTTAAACGTGAGAGGTTAAATTTAAAAGGTACCACGTTCAAGTAAGAACTTTTTAACCCCAACATTCAAACGATATTTCCTCGAATTCTCTTCTCGACAGAGATCCCGTGATAGCTCTTTTCGCGCGCCACGTAAAGAGACGTAGGAGCAGCTTCCCTCCGACGGACAGCGCGTAAAAGATACCACCGTATCCGGGGGGGGGGAATACAAACGCGCGCGTTATCCGCTGACCAACCAGCCGCAAGTCGCGCCCTTTGATGTGCTCCACGCCCTCCCCCGTCCGCCAACAACCTTTTGGCCGGGCTTCAATACCCTGCAAACAATGCGGGAAAAGTAGAACACAGACATCGAGAACTCCAGGAGTCGATGACACCCTGCGAAGTAGAGAAGATCGATGACATTTCTAGGAAAAGATGTTTTGTGATTGCACAAACAAGTCAATACTCTGTTCTTTAGTCGTGCTGTGCCTGTCCAGACGGTTTTCTAGGAATTCTGTGCTTTGGTTTGAGCCAAAGTGATTGGGGGCGCTGCTTTAACCGTGGGTCAGAGGCTTTGGGCATAAAGGACACGTCCAAACGGCTATTTCGCTGAGTTGAAAGCGATCAGAAATTATGGATTCACCGGCGCTGTACCACTTTTCGCCAATACTTGGAGGAGACTGCCTACAGTGATTTGTGGGTACGTGAAACATTTTTAACACAGGTAATACTCCCGTTATTTCAGAAATTATTGATAATTATTCTAGCCGCTGAGTGATTTATCTGTGAACTCTCAAACTACACGTATTTTAAAGATTTTATCATTACATGAAATAACAAATTATTTAATAATAATATTTATTTATTTATTTATTTATTTATTTAGTCAAAAACAGTCAAAAACTATATGTGACGTATGGGGGAGAAAATCATCTGCGCACGCTTTCTTGAGTTTCAGAATCCCTTCCCAAACATTTAACTATTAATAGTTGAAAGATGAAAAAAAATTAAAAAATAAATAATAATAATAATAATAACAACAAATTTTGAAAAGCGAGAGATTCACATTTCAAAAACTAGATATTTTCGTTGCCAAATTATAGAAAACTTATTTTTAACGGTAAATGAACTGCAGATTTGATTTTTCTGTATTGTTAACAAAATAGAAACTCACCCTAAGCTCTACTACCTCTACAAGCAAAAGGAAAGTTCAACAAAACGTGCGCATAGTGACTTAATAACTTAATAACTTAATATGGCATAATACTTTATATGGATTATATAATTATATTTCGTCTGCGGTGTTTGTCATTTATTGTTAAGAATCTAAAGCTCTACGTTTCACTCATTAATTTTGTTACACTCCGTAGGACCAACGAACGTGTGATAAAAGATACCCTTTTGCTACAAAACCTTATAGTGACCGTATATCTCATTCATTTCAACCGGGTGCTGTAGAATGGGTGCTGTAAAAGTGGAAAACTCTTCCATCACCAGCAGAAGCCGGCTACCTGGAAAATTCAACTCAATCCCGACAAAACAATAGCAAAACTCTTCTCACTCAGAAAGTTTACTTCCCCCACTCCGCTAGTAATAAACACTTCCCCCATCACCTGGACCCGACCATCACAACCCATAAAATACTTGGAACTTCATCTGGACACAAAACTAACCTGGAAAACCCACATAGATATCAAAATTAAACAAGCAAGAAATAAATTGATCCAACTCCGGCCACTAATCAACAAACACAAATCCCTGTCATACATAAACAGTACAACACAATACAAAACTATAATCAGACCACTAGTGCTTTATGCATGCCCCATATGGACAAACTCAGCCCCCACGAATGTCAATAAAATCCAAGTAATGCAAATTTTTTTAAATATTAATCACAAATGCCCCCTGGTTCAGAAGTAATAAACAACTTCATTCAGAATTAAACATCAATACAATAATAAACCAAATATCACATAACTTCTACCGAAAGCTAACAGACATACCAGCAGCATCCCATTACAAACTACCGAAAAATCCAACCCACACTCCAATTAAAAATAGATTTCCTTTTGAAGCCTTGCACAAAATTTTAGCCAACCATGATTCTTAACCCCGAGGTTCTGCCCTAGAGTATCATCTTTAATGTATAGATTAAGTTATCTTAGATATTTTAACTAGAATAAGTCTGAAAATACATCTGTAAAGTAATTGTACTGAACGATGTAAACCTTCCGAAATTAATAAATGTGTTACAAAAAAAGAAGCCGGCTACATGTCCAGGTGTGACCTACACGACATCGGTTCAAGGCTGCAAGGACGTTCCCATCTTAGCGAAATCGGCCGACCTGGCCGGCGAAATGCCACGTGGCATTTCTGGAACAGACGAGCGATGATGGCTCTCAGGGGCGTCTCCCTTCAAACCCACGAATTCGGTTCGGTTCGAAAACCGAGAAATCGAGTTTAACAATCTGGTAAGGTAACAACTACACAATTGATGTTCATAATGCAGAATAATCATGTTATATTTATGTAAAAACATTCTACATCATTGAAGTTAATCTTGTAGGAAAAATTGTCTTGCAGGTAGTTTAGTCCTCTACCGTATCAGGAAACATACAGGAACAAGACGACATTTGCTCCTTGTGTCAGTAAAAACGAGGACATACGAAGAATAGGAGACTTCAATTGTAATTTATTGAAAACGTCTGCTTCATCTGTCAACTTTGGTCGTTTTTCGTATTATGAATCTAACGTTTCTTTCTCTCCAGGCAACTCAGATCAGAAGGAATACTGAAATATGGACATGGAAATTATATTGTCATATCCAGAAAAGGCATATTTGTATGGAGAATTTTCCGTTCCGGAAACTGTAGTTCCGTTTCATGTAATCTAAAGTGTCCCTGATACACAACGAAAATAATAAAATATCGGGATTATTAACATTTTGAAACAAATTCCTTCATTTCCAATGGAATTTCGGTCCCTTGCAATCTTCAATGTAACCAAACTTTACTCAATAGCAAAGTAGCAAGTAGCAGTATTAACGCATTTTTTAATGAACTTGTAAATAGTAGGCTTATTGGTCACAAAAGAGTCACGCGTGACACGTCCCGTAGCGATGGTTATATAGTGAAATTCGCAAACAAATGCATTACCGATACAGTGCGTGTAGACTTTTCCGGAAAATGAAAAGGAATAGTGACCATATTACGTACAAAAAAATTGGAACTCGCGTCATCTAAATGTAGGGAAATGCCAAGATAAAATATTATCACTTAGGATTATTTCCCTATATTTTCATAAGAGCAAGTCACTTAACATTTATATTATCCTTAGCATTATCATACTGATTAGTATTCATACTATATGTTTGAATATTATTTTTCGAAATAACCGTGATTCCAAGTTTCTGTGGAAAATTTTGCGCATTATTGTTTTTGGCAACATTCGAAATCCAATGAGAATCAATGTGTTACTTGATTCGTTGAGTCAAGCTTTTGTTAACATTGGCAGCCAATCAATTCATTTCTATAATCTCAAGCTTTATTCACACTACTAATCATAGATTGGTCTTAAATAAGCTTTCTACTTCGCGTCAGAAAAAACCCACGGACGTTATGAAAATCACGTTGAGAAAAATCAAATTTAAAATACGTGTGAAAAATAAACAATATATATCTATATATATATATATATATATATATATATATATATATATATATATATATATATATATATATGTGTGTGTGTGTGTGTGTGTGTGTGTGTGTTTGTATGTGTGTGTGTGTGCTTGCCTGAATGTTTAATTCCAGGTCGATTTGCTATTTTCTGGCAAACAAGAGAATAAAACTGAAATTTAGAATCCTTTTTACAGCCGAATGCGATCCCTCTCACAATTTATTGCCACACATCTAATGCACAAATCATGTGCTCGCTAGGGCGCAATTTTTCACTGGAAATTGTTGGATTCTAAATACCACGTTACAGTTTCGAAAGTATGATTTTTTTGTGTGAGTACACGTCATACTAAATATCACAGTTTCAATAAACACTCAGCATTTACACCTCAACGTACAACATCTGAAACCCAGGCAGCAAAAAAACTTAATAATTGTGGTCTGTTGAAAATTCTTTGTCATTACTACTGGGGTCATTAGTCCCGTAGGTGTAGTGCACGATTTTTGTGCTCGTGAGGTGGCGATGGTTTTTCCCTGCTGGATGGCGAGATCCGGCGCCGACCTACCGTCGGCTAGTGGGGTTCCCTCTAACCAGGACCCTCTCACCAGCGGGGCACCGCCCCAGCCGGGACAGGCTCTAAGCTCCCGATCGGTCTCCCGGAATATGTGGTAGTGTAGTGCATGTTAGTGTAAGTGTGTGTGTAAGGGGAGAATATAGATCAAGGAAGAGGTAGGAAAGATCGGGCGCGCTCCGTGGCCCGTTTATTGGGGCACTACTCCGGCATTCTCCTGGTGTTGATCGGAAAAACCACGGGAAACTACCGATCAGAGCAGCCGGCCGCTAGAATTCTCCTCGAGCTAGGCTCTTAGACATCTGCTTGCATTGTTTGCTCCCTTCGTTCCCACGATTGTCTTGTTGGTTCGAAATGAGTACATCTATTTACGAATTAAAACAGCCCTTTGAGCTTATGAAATATCGGCCAAAAGGCAGTCAACGAGCAAACATTTAAGCTGAGTGGCACGTCCGAGAGACCTAGAGTGAAGGCTGCCATTTGGAACTGACTTCTGCGTGGGGTGGCACAGAAGCGCGTATGACTTGCTAGTGGCGAGAGTGAATATCTCCATTTAAACCAACGCTTTGCCGGCAGACGCGCTCCTCGGAAGCGCTACTAAGTAGCCACATTTGAAGGGTTCCATGTGAAGACAGTTTGTGAAGGGCTTGCTGGTATTGCTTGCTGGTGGCGAGAGTGAATACCTCCATTTAAACCAATGCATTGCCGGCAGACGCGCTCCTCGGAAGCGCTACTAAGTAGCCACATTTGAAGGGCTCCATGTGAAGACAGTTTGTGAAGAGCTTGCTGGTATGGCTTGCTGGTGGCGAGAGTGAATACCTCCATTTAAACCAATGCTTTGCCGGCAGACGCGCTCCTCGGAAGCGCTACTAAGTAGCCACATTTGAAGGGCTCCATGTGAAGACAGTTTGTGAAGAGCTTGCTGGTATTGCTTGCTGGTGGCGAGAGTGAATACCTCCATTTAAACCAATGCTTTGCCGGCAGACGCGCTCCTCGGAAGCGCTACTAAGTAGCCACATTTGAAGGGCTCCATGTGAAGACAGTTTGTGAAGAGCTTGCTGGTATGGCTTGCTGGTGGCGAGAGTGAATACCTCCATTTAAACCAATGCTTTGCCGGCAGACGCGCTCCTCGGAAGCGCTACTAAGTAGCCACATTTGAAGGGCTCCATGTGAAGACAGTTTGTGAAGAGCTTGCTGGTATGGCTTGCTGGTGGCGAGAGTGAATACCTCCATTTAAACCAATGCTTTGCCGGCAGACGCGCTCCTCGGAAGCGCTACTAAGTAGCCACATTTGAAGGGCTCCATGTGAAGACAGTTTGTGAAGAGCTTGCTGGTGCTATTGCTTGGTGGCGAGAGTGAATACCTCCATTTAAACCAATGCTTTGCCGGCAGACGCGCTCCTCGGAAGCGCTACTAAGTAGCCACATTTGAAGGGCTCCATGTGAAGACAGTTTGTGAAGAGCTTGCTGGTATGGCTTGCTGGTGGCGAGAGTGAATACCTCCATTTAAACCAATGCTTTGCCAGAGCGCTCCTCGGAAGCGCTACTAAGTGGCCACATTTGAAGGGCTCCATGAACAGTTTGTGAAACTAGCTGGTATGCACTGGTGGCGAGTGAATCTCCATTTAAACCAATGCCGCCGCAGACGCGCTCCTCGGAAGCGCTACTAAGTAGCCACATTTGAAGGGCTCCATGTGAAGACAGTTTGGCAGAAGAGCTTGCTGGTATTTGCTTACACTGGTGGCGAGTGAATACCTCCCATTTAAACCAATGCTTTGCCCGCTTGGGCACTCTCAGGCGCTACCTAGGCGCCATTTGAAGGGGCTCCATCTGAAGACAGTTGTGAAGCTTGCTGGTATATGGCTTCACTGGTGGCGAGAGTGAATACACTCCATTTAAACCAATGCCGGCAGACGCGCTCCTCGGAAGCGCTACTAAGTAGCCACATTTGAAGGGCTCCATGTGAAGACAGTTTGTGAAGAGCTTGCTGGTATTGCTTGCTGGTGGCGAGAGTGAATACCTCCATTTAAACCAATGCTTTGCCGGCAGACGCGCTCCTCGGAAGCGCTACTAAGTTGCCACATTTGAAGGGCTCCATGTGAAGACAGTTTGTGAAGAGCTAGCTGGTATGGCTTGCTGGTGGCGAGAGTGAATACCTCCATTTAAACCAATGCTTTGCCGGCAGACGCGCTCCTCGGAAGCGCTACTAAGTAGCCACATTTGAAGGGCTCCATGTGAAGACAGTTTGTGAAGAGCTTGCTGGTATTGCTTGCTGGTGGCGAGAGTGAATACCTCCATTTAAACCAATGCTTTGCCATTAGACGCTCTCGGAAGCGCTACTAAGTAACCCACGTTGAAGGGGGCTCCATCAGCCCAGGGGAGCAGTTTGTGAAGAGCTAGCTGGTATGGCTTGCTGGTGGCGAGTGAAGACCACCTCCATTAAACCAATGCTTTGCCGGCAGACAACTCCTCAGGCTTGCCCTACTAAGTTTGCCACATTTGAAGGGCTCCATGTGAAGACAGTTTGTGAAGAGCTTGCTGGTATGGCTTGCTGGTGGCGAGAGTGAATACCTCCATTTAAACCAATGCTTTGCCGGCAGACGCGCTCCTCGGAAGCGCTACTAAGTAGCCACATTTGAAGGGCTCCATGTGAAGACAGTTTGTGAAGGGCTTGCTGGTGGCGAGAGTGAATACCTCCATTTAAACCAATGCTTTGCCGGCAGACGCGCTCCTCGGAAGCGCTACTAAGTAGCCACATTTGAAGGGCTCCATATGAAGACAGTTTGTGAAGGGCTTGCTGGTATGGCTTGCTGGTGGCGAGAGTGAATACCTCCATTTAAACCAATGCTTTGCCGGTAGACGCGCTCCTCGGAAGCGCTACTAAGTAGCCACATTTGAAGGGCTCCATGTGAAGACAGTTTGTGAAGAGCTAGCTGGTATGGCTTGCTGGTGGCGAGAGTGAATACCTCCATTTAAACCAATGCTTTGCCGGCAGACGCGCTCCTCGGAAGCGCTACTAAGTTGCCACATTTGAAGGGCTCCATGTGAAGACAGTTTGTGAAGGGACCTCTGTTTCAACTCAATTGATGAACGATTCTCGAAGGAATTGAATCACTTCAGCGCGAGCGTGGGGAACGACAGCACAGACCCGCGAGTGGAATGGCGTCGTATATAACCTATCCATGTGTAACAATCCAGGATCCCCAGGAATGAAGACAGGGCAAAGAATAAAGATAAACATGTAATAAGTGGTATTAACATCAAAGGCGGGGACAAATGAAAGCGGTGTCGCGTAGCGATAATTTTTTTGGAAGTCTAAGAAGACGCGACAAAATCATAATGGGGACAATATAGTTCAGTAGCGTTTGTCGAGTGAAACATTTTGGAAGTTATTTGAAAGAAATCGGTTCACGCGTTCCAAAGATATAAACAATTTAGTGAAGTACATTTTAAGCACACAACTAGACACGATAGCCATTGTTGTAGCTTAAGATCTAATGTAAAAAGTTGTTTTTTTTCAAAAATTAAGTAAACGCGTGAAGCGATTCAAACGAAACTTTTGGCATTAATAGAAGAAATTATGGGGAAAATTATGGCACTACTCACAACGCGGAGAAATTTCGGGGGGCTACGGCAGAAAAGAAAATGTAAATTGTATAAGTGGGAAATTCCAAACGAGTCGTATGACGTCAGAGCGGTGGAAGGGGATCGACCGTCTTCAGATTAAAAGAACTTTGGAAATTTTAGATGGGAGAAAACCAAATAGAAAACGGTAATAGCATTCAATTTGAAAATGCATGAGAATAATAAAGAGAGACGACCCAGAAAGAAGAAGATTAACTTAAAAATATATAATATTATATAGAAGACCCGGAAGTGATCGTGAAATGTTCGAGAAAAAAAAAGAGGAAGTCTCGGGACAACAATGAGAAAAAGAACGCGGGGAATATCGCTTGAGGGAGGACGTATGTTGAAACGCTCCGCGGAAATTAAAAATTTTGTTAGAAAGTTGTGCTAATCACGCGAGCAAAGTTAATTTTATAACGTTTAGTTGTAGCGGAGAAAGTTTAGAAGGTGAAACGCGGAAAATTATTGCAAAATTTCCAAAGAGAACGTTGTTCGCGAATATAAACAGTCGCATCATCAGCCGTGTGATTAAACTCGTTTCGTATGTAATAAACAGTTATAACGAAGAGACATTAATTATTTAAAAATGAATTTTTCCGAATTACGTGTGTGAAAAATGGAAGGATGCTGCGAATGGACAAACGAAAGGACGCTGCGTTTATTTGGCGAGGGTGATGCATGAGAACGGCGCGGTGCAGGTCGCTGAACTCAACGAAAGGAAAGTGCACTAACTTTATTTAAATTGGTAATGCGCATTGATAAGAAGAAAGAATAGACTCATAGCTTAATGTACAAGGCCAAGTTTGGTCAAATAGAAATAGATTTTAGTGAAAACAAAAAATAGAATGCGCATTCAAGTATGAATGATTTGGTTTTAATCTTATAGTGTAAATCTTCAGTGTGAATGAGAATTTCGTGTTTCTAGGGTATTGTTTATTGTGTGTTTAGTGTATTGTGTATTGTTTTTCGATTTTGTGTTGTTTGTTATTTGTTATGCCTCTAGCAGAGGGAGGAGAACAAAAAAAAACAGATAAAATAAACGATGTCGAACGTTGTTGGTTCGACATTAAACCAATGCAATTGGTCTTATAAGTATGTGTAGTTAGATGAGGACCTACGCCCACGTGCCCGAATACTACGTCAGGATCCTGTATAGGTCCGCCACAACCTCACGCCCAGTATTTATATCTGTATGAATAAATATCAGAAAAGCAGCTAGGCAACGGGCAAATTTCAGATGTATGTATTTTTGGCAACCCAACGTCAGGCATAATAGTGGACATTTTGGTAAGAACTATAGATGAAGGGAGCACAGGTAAAGATCGTTACATAGTTTTTGTAAGTTAGTTTTGAGAAAGAAAAGCAGAACGGATAGGTAACGTGTACCATTACATATTTGGCAGCCCAGCGTGGGGGCCATTGTAGAAGGTTTTCGGAGGTAGTCGTAGGTACCGTTACACATGTTCAGGCGCAATTGGATTTTCGCTATTCTTGTCGCAAGTGTTGATGCGTAAGCTCCTGCCTTTGGCCTGCAAGATAGACATATATCATCCTTGAGACTGCTCAACGCATAATTTACAAAACATTTTATTCCAAAATACTATTTGCTCGTTAGGAAGTGCATAATTTGCTCAAGAAACAGCGATAGGATTCAAAACAACTTACTTAAGAATATTACTTACAATGGAAAATACATTCATTCAACACTTGCTTCTAAATTAGCGTGAAAAAAACCTTTTGCAATTTATTGATATGTTCATGCCCGGAAATCTCTACGCATGCCACGAACTCAAAGAAGCACACATGAGCTACGAAACAAAATACCCTCGTGTTCGCGAGTTTCCGCGTCGCATTCTTCTCTTCGTTCACCGATCTCCCGGAAGTCGAGCGCCATTTTGGGTGAAATTTAAGCTTCCCCGCTGCGGCAGCCTCTCCTGTCACTGCCACGCCCATGTGGAATGCGTGCATTCGTAGACTTCCGCAGCCAGTGCCATGGTTTTTGCGGCCATCATATCGTGTTTTTCTTCAGACCTGAAGATCACCATACGCTGAACGACCAGGAAAAACAACGAACATCGGCATCAACGCCCTCGACGCGACCGGGAGCGGTAGCTCAGTGCATCAACTGATGTCACTGCAGCGCCTCTGACCGGGAGGTCCTAGGTTCGAGTCCTGGCGGCGGCAGGATTTTCGACACTAGCTTTTCAGCTAGGTCGAATTCAGTCGCTGTCTGGAGGAGAATTCTAGCGGCCGACTGCTCTGATAGGTAGTTTTCCGTGGTTTCTCCGATCAACACCAGGCGAATGCCGGAGCGGTACCTTACCAAACGGGCCACGGACCGCGCGCGATCTGTCCTTCCTCTTCCTTGTCCTATCCTCTCCCCTTACACACACACACACTTACACTAACATGCACTACACTACCACATATTCCGGGAGACCGGTCGGGAGCTTAGAGCTTGTCCCGACTGGGGCGGTGCCCCGCTGGTGGAAGAGTCCTGGTTAGGGGGAAACCCCACTAGCCGACGGTAGGTCGGCGCCGGATCTCGCCATCCAGCGGGGAAAGATCACCGCCATCTCCCGAAAAAAACATGCACTACACTAACGGGACTAATGACCACAGTAGTTGACGCGCCCGGAAACATGAACAAATCAATCAATCAATCAACCCTCGACGCGACATCACCCGGACAGTCGAGAGTCTCCACATGTGGAATACGTTGTGCAGGAGGCTATTGTCGTTTGCTATCCCACTGCTAGTGAGTCGCTCCGATTCGGAAGGACCATCCGTTGTTAACTATCCCATGAAGACTTCTCCAGGCACGTGGGTGATCTATCGACCGCAAACAAGCATTGACGATTCAGTTTCGGAGAAGACTGAAAGAAGAAAGTAATGATGAGAAGATGGACACAATTGATAGTAAGATTAGCTCGCTGACGTCCGAAATGCAAGTTAACGGGTTCGAAACAGGCTGGTTTGGTTAAAATTCAAAGGATAGAGGTGTTTCTTATGTCAAACTAACGATATATACCCTGAAATAACGTCTGGCACAATTAAAGCTTTCGACAACGTTCGTTCTGATGACTCAACCTCAGTGAAGTACCGACGCACGTGACTGATAAATAGGACTGACACTTTTGCTAGTCATTGGCAGCAAAATGAGAAAAAAATCAATCGACTAGAGAGATCATTCTTTGCGAAATTCAAAATTCCCAACATTACTGTTCATTTTGGAGGGAGGGTAATTTTTGATACATTGAATATTGGGCAACAACATGTCGTGCAAGGAAGAGAAATGAGGCTGACAGCCTCAGCAGACGCCACTACTTCGGAAGTGGAACTGAGAGAGACCATGTTCCTATTAACAGAGAATTCCCAATACAAAGGAAGACGGGACAAAATGGCCGTGTCGGTAAGAGTGCTGACACTTTTGCTAGTCATCGACAGCAAAATGAGAAAAAAATCAATCGACTAGAGAGATTATTCTTTGCGAAATTCAAAATTCCCAACATTACTGTTCATTTTGGAGGGAGGGTAATTTTTGATACATTGAATATTGGGCAACAACATGTCGTGCAAGGAAGAGAAATGATACTCTCGCCAGTGAACTGGAAGGAACCATGTTCCTATTAACAGAGGAATTCCAATACAGGGAGAAGACTAGTAGGACAAAATGGCCGTGTCGGCAAGAGTGCTGACACTTTTGCTAGTCATCTTGTAAAATGAGAAAAAATCAACAAAACTAGAGAGATCATTCTTTGCAAATTCAAAATTTCCAACATTACCTGTTCTTATTGGAGGGAGGGTAATTTTGATACATTGAATATTGGCAGCATGTCATTACAGGAAGAAATGAGGCTGACAGCCTCAGCAGACGCCACTACTTCGGAAGTGGAACTGAGAGAGACCATGTTCCTATTAACAGAGAATTCCCAATACAAAGGAAGACGGGACAAAATGGCCGTGTCGGCAAGAGTGCTGACACTTTTGCTAGTCATCGACAGCAAAATGAGAAAAAAATCAACCGACTAGAGAGATCATTCTTTGCGAAATTCAAAATTTCCAACATTACTGTTCATATTGGAGGGAGGGTAATTTTTGATACATTGAATATTGGGCAACAACACGTCGTGCAAGGAAGAGAAATGAGGCTGACAGCCTCAGCAGACGCCACTACTTCGGAAGTGGAACTGAGAGAGACCATGCTCCTATTAACAGAGAATTGCCAATACAAAGGAAGACGGGACAAAATGGCCGTGTCGGTAAGAGTGCTGACACTTTTGCTAGTCACCGACAGCAAAATGAGAAAAAAATCAATCGACTAGAGAGATCATTCTTTGCGAAATTCAAAATTCCCAACATTACTGTTCATATTGAAGGGAGGGTAATTTTTGATACATTGAATATTGGGCAACAACATGTCGTGCAAGGAAGAGAAATGAGGCTGACAGCCTCAGCAGACGCCACTGCTTTGGAAGTGGAACTGAGAGAGACCATGTTCCTATTAACAGAGAATTCCCAATACAAAGGAAGACGGGACAAAATGGCCGTGTCGGTAAGAGTGCTGACACTTTTGCTAGTCACCGACAGCAAAATGAGAAAAAATCAATCGACTAGAGAGATCATTCTTTGCGAAATTCAAAATTCCCAACATTACTGTTCATATTGGAGGGAGGGTATTTTTTGATACATTGAATATTGGGCAACAACATGTCGTGCAAGGAAGAGAAATGAGGCTGACAGCCTCAGCAGACGCCACTACTTCGGAAGTGGAACTGAGAGAGACCATGTTCCTATTAACAGAGAATTCCCAATACAAAGGAAGACGGGACAAAATGGCCGTGTCGGTAAGAGTGCTGACACTTTTGCTAGTCACCGACAGCAAAATGAGAAAAAATCAATCGACTAGAGAGATCATTCTTTGCGAAATTCAAAATTCCCAACATTACTGTTCATATTGGAGGGAGGGTAATTTTTGATACATTGAATATTGGGCAACAACATGTCGTGCAAGGAAGAGAAATGAGGCTGACAGCCTCGGCAGACATACACTACTTCAGGTGGAACTGAGAAGACCGTACTTTCCTATTAACAGAGAATTCCCAATACAAAGGAAGACGGGACAAAATGGCCGTGTCGGTAAGAGTGCTGACACTTTTGCTAGTCACCGACAGCAAAATGAGAAAAAATCAATCGACTAGAGAGATCATTCTTTGCGAAATTCAAAATTCCCAACATTACTGTTCATATTGGAGGGAGGGTATTTTTTGATACATTGAATATTGGGCAACAACATGTCGTGCAAGGAAGAGAAATGAGGCTGACAGCCTCAGCAGACGCCACTACTTCGGAAGTGGAACTGAGAGAGACCATGTTCCTATTAACAGAGAATTCCCAATACAAAGGAAGACGGGACAAAATGGCCGTGTCGGCAAGAGTGCTGACACTTTTGCTAGTCATCGACAGCAAAATGAGAAAAAAATCAACCGACTAGAGAGATCATTCTTTGCGAAATTCAAAATTTCCAACATTACTGTTCATATTGGAGGGAGGGTAATTTTTGATACATTGAATATTGGGCAACATGTCGTACAGGAAGAGAAATGAGGCTGACAGCCTCAGCAGACGCCACTACTTCGGAAGTGGAACTGAGAGAGACCATGTTCCTATTAACAGAGAATTCCCAATACAAAGGAAGACGGGACAAAATGGCCGTGTCGGGAAGAGTGAGACAGAGGAGCCATCGATGGGTGAGAGGCTATGACAGGCGCGCAGGCCACATTAGACGCGCCATGACGCTCGAAGGACGGCGGCGGAGGCGGCGGCGGCGGGGAACCCGAGAAGAAACTCCTAAAGCGCTCCATTGTCAAGGAAAAATCGAAGGCGCGCCGCTTTATTCTCCGCCCCAAGCGCCGCCGCTCAGTTGCCGGCGACGCGGCATTACCAAGGCTTTGCACGTGCTCCCGCGCGAGAAGGGCGGACTAGGGTTATCACTAGGGGGCCATGATGATGACCTAAAACATGGCCAAAGTGATCAATAAAATGTTTTAAAAGAGCACTAAAACCAAAGAAAAATGACTGGGAGTAGTAGCTCAGTGCACCAACTGATGTCACTGCAGCGCCTCTGACCGGGAGGTCCTAGGTTACACTCCCCACGGCGGCAGGATTTTCGACTCTAACTTTTCACCTAGGTCGAATTCAGCTGCTGTCTGGAGGAGAATTCTAGCGGCTGGCTGCTCTGATCGGTAGTTTTTCGTGGTTTCTCCGATCAACACCAGGCGAATGCCGGAGCCCTAACAAACGGGCCACGGACCGCGCGCGATCTGTCCTTCCTCTTCCTTGTCCAGTCCTCTCCCCCTTGCACACACACACACACACACTTACACTAACATGCATAACACTACCACATATCCTGGGAGACCGGTCGGGAGCTTAGAGCTTGTCCCGGCTGGGGCGGTGCCCCGCTGGTGGGAGAGTCCTGGTGAGGGGGAAACCCCACTAGCTGACGGTAGGTCGATGGATCTCGCCATCCAGCGAGGAAGATCACTTCCATCTCCCTAGAAAAAACATACACTACACTAACGGGACTAATGAGCAAAGAAGTTGACGCGCCCGGAATCACGAAAAAATCGATGAATCAATCAACGAAAAATGACCTAAAATTCATATGAAAACCTGTTCAGATAAACAACTCAAGCTGTTGAATATGTAACTGATGTAATTGAGGCTTATTCCATTCGTTCGAGTGAACTCAGCTTGCAAACTTTTGGTTTGGACTGTTTTTCCCAGGAAATCTCTGTCTTAGTTCTCCCGAAATCCGCCGACCTGGCAATTGCGAATTACATACTTACAATGGCTGTCAAAACAATTTCTGAGCGAACAAATAGAATGGGTTACTGAGTAATTCTGTGAAGAACATTTGTTGCATCTTCAAAATATTATTTTTGTTGCATCTTCAAAATATTATTTGAAGCAAGTACCGTTAAAAATGACCTTAAAGTCTATTAAATCCGCAAAAAATGCTTTAAAAATGCCGTAAAATGGTAAAAAATGATTAATCGAAATCGACAAAAAATGCAAAATAATGATCTATATAAATGGGTCAATTCCTTTTGTCATAACATGAAACATGAAATAAAAATTTCTATATTAAACGGCATTGTTTTAAAGGGAAAAGAAAAAAATCATTAAAATCCGCTCCCGAGTTATCACTATACATCCGATTTTTTAGGTAAATGCTTATTTTTCTCCTTTTTGTTAGTTTGATTGATTAATTCATTCATTAATGATTCCAGGTGTGTCAATTGCGAAGATCATTAGTCCCGTAAAATGTAGTGAATGCTTTAGTGGCCAAAGTTTCCGGTGATCTTCTCCCGATGGATGGTGAAATCGGATGTTGACCTACCCGTCACCTGGCGATTTTTTTCTCCAACCAGGAATCCCCACCAGCGGGGGCACCACTGCAGCCGGGACAAGCTCTAAGCCTCCGACCAGTCCCCCGACATGTCTGTTAGTGTAGTGCGTGTAAGTGTATGTGTGCATAGGTAAGAAGTGAGGAAAGGACAAGGAAGGGGAAGAAAAGATCGCTGTTCGTGGCAAAGGTACTGCTTCGGCATTCGCCTGGTGGTGATCGGAGAAACTACGGAAAACTACCGATTACAGCAGCCAATCTCTAGAATTCTCCTCCAGACAGCGACTGAATTCCACCTAGCTCTGCAGCTAGTGTCAGAAATTCTGCCACCGTCGGGACTCGAATCCTAGAACCTCCGTTTCAGAGCCAACAGTTGATGCCCTGAGCAGTGCCTAAGCCAGTGTTAGCCCTAGACATCGGATGTTTGAAGAAAATGCCTATTTTACTCTTTTGGCGTATACATTCTCAATTAATTGTACATATTCCATGAATTTGTATTACAGGAAGCGCTTTTATAGTGCCTAAAATACTTACTTCAACGTTAGAACTTAAAGATTCCTATTCATCAATAAATTACCTCATTTTTGTTGATCAATTATATCTTAACAAATATATTAGCTATTTATAATTGTATTTCGTAGTTGAAACATCTTAAGGAGAAAGAATTCATTTTTTAATTTGTTACTACTCCGTTGGTATTGTTGCCTGTCAATTTTTTTTATACATGGTTAATTCTCTTTAATGATATTCATTCTCATGGACAAACAAATCCGCTTTCATTTGCTGATGTTTAATTCAAGAGATAGATTTCAATTTGATTAAAGGTTTTCTAGGGTTGTAAAAGTTCGGTAGGATTTGAGTAAATGAGTTTTAGAGAGTTTGAAAATATCTTTCGGTATCGTGATGTGCAGTGGTGATTGTATATTTTGCCTCGTTCCTGCCATTTTGGTGCAAGGTATGTCTTATAGTGTTTCGATGAAGGTTTTGGATTTTAAGTATGTAGTCATGGTGGAGTTCGGTTTTTCGCTCTCTATGTAGTTTTGGTTACTAAATGGCGATTGAAGAACATGGTCTGAACGGTGTAGGTGCTATCGATAGACAGACAGACAGACAGACAGACAGACAGGCAGACAGACAGGCAGACAGACAGGCAGACAGACAGGCAGACAGACAGGCAGACAGACAGGCAGACAGACAGGCAGACAGACAGACAGACAGGCAGACAGACAGGCAGACAGACAGACAGACAGACAGACAGACAGGCAGACAGACAGGCAGACAGACAGGCAGACAGACAGGCAGACAGGCAGGCAGACAGACAGGCAGACAGACAGGCAGACAGACAGGCAGACAGACAGGCAGACAGACAGGCAGACAGACAGGCAGACAGACAGGCAGACAGAGGGCAGGCGGGCAGGCGGAATCGTCGATTTTCGTCGCACGATTATAATACTTTCTCTTCTTTCGTAGTGAGACTAGAAAGTAAAAACTAAGAAACTTAGAACTTAGAACCCAGAATTCAAAGTTATTAATTCCAGCAAGAACCGGAAGGGAAGGTATCCATTACTTTCGAAAGAAAATAATCGAGTATGGCATCAAATCAGTGGAATCGATATTCATGTCACTTCCTTCACTCGGCTTTCCAATACTGATTTCCTCTTGCTTATCCTCCTCCCCAAACGTCCGTCCCTAGAGAACCGACTGGCTGGTGGAGTCGGCGCACCCCTGTTGGTCGAGTGGACTCCACCGAATTCCACCTCAGCCCGTTGCAGCCTCCCTCTCGCCGCTCCGCTCTTTTTCCTTCTCCTACTCAGCCGCTGCAAAGTACACTCACTCGCTCCGACCCGCTCCGACCCGTTCCGACCCGTTCCGGCCCGTTCCGGCCCGTTCCGACCCGTTCCGACCCGTTCCGACCCGTTCCGACCCGCTCCGACCCGCTCCGACCCGCTCCGACCCGTTCCGACCCGTTCCGACCCGTTCCGACCCGTTCCGACCCGTTCCGACCCGTTCCGACCCGTTCCGACCCGTTCCGACCCGTTCCGACCCGCTCCGACCCGTTCCGACCCGTTCCGACCCGTTCCGACCCGTTCCGACCCGTTCCGACCCGTTCCGACCCGTTCCGACCCGTTCGGACTCGAACTCATTCCGCCCTCACTTGCATTCGCGCCAACACCCACCGACTCGCTCCGTCTCGGCCTGCAACGCCCTCGGCCACCACACGAATGGACAGCGCTTGCTCTTCATTCGCGGCTCCCACCTCTTGTTATTCCCTCCCAACGAGTCATGTCGGTCACAAATATTCAGCGTTTTTACTAGTGTACCTCCAAATTTGGTCATTTTGTGGTCCGATTTTGTTGGTATATGTATTAAGTGTTGTGCAATAGTATCCGCATTAGAGGTATTTTCTATCTTCACTGCATAAATATCGTATTAGATGAACCTCCTTGCATAATGATGTCGTTCGCCTCATTATAATACTGGTGTTTAACCAATTAGAGAAAAGTTCATAAACAACGAATTCGTAATCTAAAAAATCATTGGACATCGGTCTATAATACAATAAAATACAATTAATATACGATTTTAATCACATTTAATGATTACTTTTTATTTTGTTTCCAAGTATCCATATTTTCAGTAACATTTGTTGAACATAAAATTTAACAGAATGATAAATTATTATCCCAAATGATGGCATTTTGCTATCATATAGAAGCGAGGGCGAGTTTAAAAGCCGACTTTGTACTCCCTGTGCAGAGCGATTCGCCGTCGCGATAATATAGTGGAGGATGAAGGGGCAACGCGGGAGCTGAGGTTGTGGCGATGCAGCAGGGACTGCAGACGCCGTCAGCAGCAGTGTTCCGGAAATTGCAAATCAAAGCTGGGTTTAACTAACGAGGCGAAGATACCGACGAGAGAAAGAGCAGAAGTAAAACGTTGATTACTCAAGATGGAAAGCCTAACTGAGATGAAGCGTTTCGAAAGCGTTCAGATTGGATGCAGACCTTCGCATCCAAGCGGGAATGCCGTCCTCGAGCTGGATGCATCCAAAGGTGAAGAACGCACCGCGTCGACGTGGAGGTTGCACAGGGCGACGGGGGCGACGGGGGCGACGGGGGCGACGGGGGCGACGGGGGCGACGGGGGCGACGGGGGCGACGGGGGCGACGGGGGCGACGGGGGCGACGGGGGCGAGGGGGGCGACGGGGGCGACGGGGGCGACGGGGGCGACGGGGGCGACGGGGGCGACGGGGGCGACGGGGGCGACGGGGGCGACGGGGGCGACGGGGGCGACGGGGGCGACGGGGGCGACGGGGGCGACGGGGGCGACGGGGGCGACGGGGGCGACGGGGGCGACGGGGGCGACGGGGGCGACGGGGGCGACGGGGGCGACGGGGGCGACGGGGGCGAGGGGGGCGACGGGGGCGACGGGGGCGACGGGGGCGACGGGGGCGACGGGGGCGACGGGGGCGACGGGGGCGACGGGGGCGACGGGGGCGACGGGGGCGACGGGGGCGACGGGGGCGACGGGGGCGACGGGGGCGACGGGGGCGACGGGGGCGACGGGGGCGCCGGGGGCGACGGGGGCGACGGGGGCGACGGGGGCGACGGGGGCGACGGGGGCGACGGGGGCGACGGGGGCGACGGGGGCGACGGGGGCGACGGGGGCTGCCGGCCGTGGTTCCTGCTGACCTCAATCGGGGCCTCTCAGGTCGATACGGCAGCTACCGGCTTCCGCAAAGATGTTGACATCTCCAAGCTGACGACGAAAAGTCGATACTACTGTTTTAAAAAATGCAAGAATTGCAACAGAGATATTACATATTGTAACATAATATGGTACAATATTTATTATAAATTGCGTAAATTATAGGGGATAAATATATGTGAATATGCTAGCATAGCAACGGTAAGCGAGCCGTCGTCAATGTCAATAATCTTCATGCAGTGACAATCGCGGAGACGGCTAGTTCATTTTGTATAGAATTCAGGGATTGGCCGAAAAAGCAGTGACAGTCGTGAAGATGGCTAGTTCATTTTGTAAGAAATTTAGGGATTGGCTAGGCACGGAAGTACATCAAGTGTTGTCTGTAAATAAACAATCGAAAAGATGGACCGAGTTTTGCAGAGTTGAAAGAATATGATAGGCATTCATTCTGACTGATGCCGTGGTGTTGAACGGATCGTGCACAATTAATGTTAGGAGTTTTTTGGGACTTGTAAGCATCTACTAGGGAGTAGATATTGGTAGAACTTTGAATTTGAATGCTATGTGTGGACAGTAAAACTTAAAATATTTCAAGTGAACGAGTTAGAAGGACATTGAGGGCTTAGGCGAAGTTATCAGTAAGTGGACTGGAATGCTAACAGCAGATAGTTTATTGATCGTTGAGTATTCAGCATACGCGTGGGACGAACTTGGAATTCGTAAATTGGCGAACGAATATTATTAACGAGACTTTATTAACTTCGGAAACAGTGATGAACGGTGATTGAAGCGTGCTTCTGCAAGAAAAGAAGAGAGAAGATGGTATCTGGACCTGAGGACAGCGACGTCGGAGAAGAATGAAGATGGTCCAAGAGCGCGCGAAGACGAATACGACATTATAAGGTTGGAACAGGTCATGACCAAGGTTTTTTTTATATTGTGTAAAATCATAAAGTACCAAAATTGTTTAATAAATTTCCATGTTTTGTGAAATGAATACATGATTCTCATTGAGCCAATTCTAGTAACGAAGTAGCAAGATAGAAATATATTTGCTTTTCAGATTCCTCGACCACTCTGTGTAGATGGCAGATCGGATAATCATCTATTAGCATACAATAGTGATTATTTCTATGAAACCCATCGACCCAGGTAGCCGCAAACTAATTTATTTATAATTAGAGTTAGAGGTTAACTTTTATGATAGTATTAGCGTAATCTTTTCCTGGCGCCCATTTATACAAATTCGGAACGGATTTCGTTGAAATAAATCATCAATATATTCAGTTTATTTCAAAATGGCGCCTCAAGTGAGGCTGAATTTGTTTTAAATTAGACAGTTTATTTCAATATTAAGCTGAATAAAACTTTTTACATCACGGTATAATCTAATTCATTCACTGGAATTTATGACAATTTACCATTACACATTAATAATAATTTAATTAATTCATGGGTTCTTAATGTCTCATTTTCTCTTTATTCACGGTTGATTTCTCCAAGTCTTCCTTTTTTCTATTATCTTGTTCCCCCTCCACCTCTTGACGGTTCCATTGCAACGGATTAGTCCGTCTCTCTCGCATGATGTGCTTTTGAGACAGCATAAGAATGTGCTTCTCAAATTATTTCAATGCATTTTTAAAAAAAAATGTAATTTAAACAATATGTATGTTGATTGTATTAAATTTTAGTATCACCAACATATAATTATTATATATAGTTGAAATAATTGTTATAATGCTTAAAATTAGTGATAGTAAGATTATTGCATCGTCGTCTTGTACTGTACTCCTTTATTATTATTATTATTATTATTATTATTATTATTATTATTATTATTATTATTATTATTATTATTATTATTGTTATTTAACTGCCACCGGGTCATACTCAACTCCAGCTCAAATAAATGTATGTAACGATTTATTTATCATCTATTAAGCATCTTCGCCTGTCTCACAGGCTGCACCGTCTCCCCCGCACGCCTTGTCCGGCCTGTCACACCCCACCCGCCCATCCCCGCACCTCCCGCTCATCAAGCTCCTCAGCTGCTCCTTCTCCTTTCCTTCTTCCTTATGCCTATTCCTTCACATTGAGACCACTGCTGTGCGCACGACCAACTCCGCCCCTCCTATCGTGATTCCGCTCCTCTGCCTCCATTCGAACATTCTGCTCCCCCCGCTCCTTTCGCCCCTCCCGCTCTTGTAGCCGCTTCCCTTCCGTCTGATGCGCTCTGCCCAGCCCCGGCCCGGCCGCGCCCCGGCTGCGCGCGGCCCGACGACGCGATTGGTTGGTTCGTGATTCCGGGCGCGTCAACTGCTTAGGTCATTGGGCCCGTAAGTGTAGTGCGTGATTCCGGGGGCGTCAACAGCATTTGTAATTACCCCGAAAGTGTAGTGCATCTTTTTTTCCTCGGTTGGTTGGTAAGCGATTCCAGGCGCGTCAACAGCATTTGTCGGTATTCCCGTAAGTGTAGTGCATCTTTCTCTCCTCGGTTGGTTAGTGATTCCGGGGGCGTCAACAGCATTTGTAATTACCCCGAAAGTGTAGTGCATCTTTTTTTCCTCGGTTGGTTGGTAAGCGATTCCAGGCGCGTCAACAGCATTTGTCGGTATTCCCGTAAGTGTAGTGCATCTTTTTTTCCTCGGTTGGTTAGTTGGTTAGTGAATCCGGGGGCGTCAACAGTTTAAGTCATTAGTCCCGTTACTGTAGTGCATTTTTTTCTCGGGAGATGGCGGTAATCTTCCCACGTTGGATGGCGAGATCCAGCGCCGACCTACCGTCGGCTAGTGGGGTTTCCCCCTAACCAGGACTCTCCCACCAACGGGGCACCGCCCCAGTCGGAACAAGCTCTAAGCTCCCGACCGGTCTCGCGGAATATGTGGTAGTGTAGTGCATGTTAGTGTAAGTGTGTGTGTAAGGGGAGAGGAAGGGACAAGGAAGAGGTACGAAAGATGGCGCACGATCCGTGGCCCGTTTGTTAGGGTACTGCTCCGGCATTCGCCCGTTCTTGATCGGAGAAACCACGGGAAACTACCGATCAGAGCACCCGGCCGCCATAATTACCCTCCAGACAGCGACTGAATTCGACGTAGCTGAAAAGCTAATGTCGAAAATCCTGCGCCGCAGATGGCAACCCAATGCGCAGAGGATTCTATGTTACTAAATATTTCAAACAGACATTTTGCGGCAATGTTTGGAATCAAAACTAAGCCGCTTTCTTATTATTTGTGTAAATTTGAAAGCATTCTGCAAAATTTGAAACTAGTAACAGAGGATTAGTCCATTAAACTAGTAACGGAGGATTACTCCAGGAAAAGCGCACAACGCCCAACAAGGATTAAAGAGACGCGTTGCGTCAATGACGACGCAACAATTCTTAAAAAATCATTCCGGTAGCTCTAAAGCTTCTGTGATCCGTACAAACGTACATTCTTTCACTTCTATAAAATATATGTTATTCTAAAGTCTACTATTTTTTGCAAAACTGTCTTTTTCCTATTTGAAATATTTGAAACACTGTACAATCTATTTACTAATGATTCATACCCACTTCATACTTAAAAAATAGACCTTGAAAATAACCTTGAAAATTGACCTCATAATATGCTGAGCAAATATGAATCTGTACATTTAGATGGCATTCAACAGTATTCGTTCTTATTGTAAATATTCTCGAAATTTTCTTCTTAATGTATAATTTCGTCGTCACACATTAATAAATATATTTCTCAAACTCTGCTTATCCTACATAAAGTTAAGTTAAACACAATATTTAGAGTACATTTCAAATAACATTACGTTTAGTTTTATTTCCTGTATTAGTAATGCTATTATAAACGGTATTTTATCAAACGTCTTAGGATTTTAGGGGAATTGAACTCCAAAATCACATACCAAAGTAATGCAACACAGAGTCTTTTCACATTCCTTTCAATGTGTCAAACAATTGGATAAAAGCAATGTTGCTTTGTAATTGGCGAAAACAACTAAAGCATAGAAACGCAATCGAGAAAGTATGCAATTTTTCAAATAGAAAAAAATTGACGTATACAATTTATTTCGTAGAGAACTACAGTTTTATTTTTCAAATGAGTGAATGATTTCTATTGCTCTGTAAATATTTCTGTCAAGACTTCCTTTTATCACGATTGATAATGGTTCTCTGAAGAACCGTAGGTCGTAATTAATGAGATCAGTGTTAAACAATATACGTCTCCTCGGAACGTAATTACATAATACTATGTATTTTTACCCTTGACGTGAAATCAATCAAATGATCAGCTAACATCAATGCTAAAACAGTAGAAAATCAAATTGAGACCATTCTTTACTGAATTAGCTAATATCATCCATAAAGAAATGTGTCCTCCTTCAATTCAGAAGGTAAAGTACCAGAAATGAAAAGAAGAGAGTGTTTTGGCAACTTGCAGTCGTTATACGGCGAAGGTTAGTAAACAGGCAACAATAGAAGATCGCTTTGGGGGAAAAGTCATCTAAGAGACTGCCATGCCTAAGTTAAAATTAAGATATTCACTATTGCGTCACGTGAAAGTTCAGATGATTGCTATGTTAACAGAAGACCTAACATCAATAATTCCCTCCTCCCACACAGTTTTATTTAAGCATCATCTTCCAAATGCTGTTTATTTCACGTGCTTGTGATTATTAACTAAAACTAATATAGAGGGAGATTAATCTAGCATTTATCACGTTCGTGAGGCAGCTTCCGGGTGTAATAAAAGGAAATGGCTTCGGTGGTATAACAACGAATCTGGTCGTGGATTTTTAAGGACGAAAAATGCTTCGGAAGTCTGCCTTCGGAGGTGAAGTAAAGCCGTCGGTCCCATGTTGTAGATTCACTGCATATAAATGGTCCTCAAGTCTATAAAAACCCTCTGAGCTAAATTCAAAATCGCATGTTTCGTCGCCCGAGTGGTACGTTTTTTCTCCGCAAATGGTGAAAAGAGCGCAGCAAAATTCGCGCGGTCGGGCTGCAGACCGAGGCTCGCCCCGTGAAAACAAGACGACGTGAAAGCGAACTGCAAAAGAGTTAGTTAGTTAGTTAATGCCTTATTTTACGTGGCGAGATTCGGAACATCAGGTTTGCTTTTCTGTCTAACCACGCAAATTTCGCTACTCTCCTTTCACCACCTAGCGGAGAAAGGAGGTATTATCTTGGGCGACGAAACAGGCGGAACTCAATTTTGCTCAGACGCTTCATTTAGGCTTGAGGATATTTTACATGCAGAAAATCTACTACATGGGACAGCCGGATTTACTTCCCCTCCGAAGGAAAGCGTACGAAGGATTTTTTCGCCCTTAAAAATCCACGCTTCGATCGGGGTTGAACCCGCAAACTCGGGTACAACAGTTCGATACGCTAACCGTTATACCACCGAAAGTGGAGAGACTCACCGCCGCCGTTGTTGTAGCAGAGGTAGGGGAAGCGCCAGACGTTGCCGAGGCCGACGCTGTAGCCAAGCAGCGACAGCAGGAAGTCGAAGCGACCCGTCCAGTTGCCACGCTCGGGCTCCTGTTCCGTGAGGCCCGAGCCGTGCGAGGTGGCGTCGTCGGCCGGGTTCAGAGGAACTTGCGAGTTGGCCACCGAGCACTTGTCGTCGTTCTGCAACACACGCCGCCCCCCGCTCACCCCCGCTCCTCCGCCAGCGCTCGTCGCAGCGGGTGGAACGGACAATCACACACGCACACAAAATAACAGTTCATTATGATTGATTGATTTTTTCCTGTTTCCGGGCGCGTCAACTGCTTTGGTCATTAGTCCCGTTAGTGTAGTGTATGTTTTTTCGCGTGAGAGGGCGGTGATTTTCCCCGCTGGATGGTAAGATCCGGCGCCGACCTACCGTCGGCTAGTGGGGTTTAACCAGGACTCTCCCACCAGCGGGGCACCGCCCCAGCCGGGACAAGTTCTAAGCTTACGACCGGTCTCCCGGAATATGTGGTAGTGTAGTGCATGTTAGTGTAAGTGTGAGTGTAAAGGGAGAGGATAGGACAAGGAAGAGGAAGGACAGATCGCGCGCGGTTCGTGCCCCGTTTGGTAGGGTACTGCTCCGGCATTCGCCTGGTGTTGATCGGAGAAACCACGGAAAACTACCGATGAGAGCAGCCGGCGAATGCGTGAGTAGAAAAAGTTTTCAGACCCAAAAACTTGACACATGTTCCTATATGTATGTCGACACGCTGAAATCAAATGTGAAGCCAGAATTCTGTTATCAACCTCCAGCTTTTTTAAATCGCGAAAAAACACCGTCAAATTTACAATTTACAATTTCACGGAGGTTTTTCACTATTGAAAAAACTGGAGAGTGGTGGCAGAATTCTGGCTTCACATTCTGATTCAGCGTGTCGACATACATGTAAGAACATGTGTCAAGGTTTTGGATCTGACAGCAACCACCGAAAACAAAAAATACAATTTCATGGGGAGGGGTCTTGATTTAAAAAAACAGAGGGTGGTGATGCAATTCTGGCTTCAGATTCCGATTCAGCGTGAAGACATACATTAAGAGACATGCGTCAAATATTTGGGTTTGCCAATTTTTTTTATTTTGTGTGCCTGTGTTATTATTTGTATTAGGGCAACTGGCTGTCCTTTCATGAAAAATGAAACATTAACGGGAATTTTGGGTTCTTCAAATGTCATTGGAAGTTAGGTAAGGTTAATGGAAAGGTGAGAACAATAAGAAAAAATTCGATTGTAAGCAGTAGTTAAAATATTTAGCTTCTTGTTTTGGAATATAGAACGGATTTTTTGTGTTAAGCAATATTTGTAAAGCAGTACAAACACCGACACGAGCATCTTGCGAGCCTGGCTCCAATCACTAATGTCGAACCTCCTGCCAGAGTCGGGACACGAACCCTAGTACCTGCCAATTATAGGCACTGCAGGGACTTCAGTTTATGGCCTGAGCCACCTGATTTGGTCTTTTGTCGGGATCTTTTTTATTTAAGATTTAAATTCTTTTAAATTTACTTGATTCGAAATTTATATAATTGAATATTTTATAACAACAGCATTAGCAATTGTCAGTAGAACTGGTGTAAAACACATTCAGGTGAATCGTGACCTGTGAAATAAAACTTGTTAGAAAAGTGATGACATTACAACATTCATAAAAGCTCTTTGATCAGCACAGGCATAAAATAAAAAATGACAACCACAGCGTCTCAAAAGTGATCGTAGCAATTATCTTTATTCTAATTTGAATTCACTATTCATGCGCCGCAAAACAGTGGAATGCGTTAACGTCGAGAAATGAACAAAATTATACACAAATCAATTTTTTGATCAAATTAGAAATGTATCTGTGAATCTGTAACGGGCTCAGAAATATTGAATTTGTCTCTTGAATAATTCATTTATATACTAAATATTATTAAGCAATTCATTTATGATCAGATTGAGCTTCAGCTTTTTGAAAAAGAGTGCTCAAAAATTTGACCAGCCATCACGAACGATTTTAAGAGGAAGATATAATCTAATAATCGGTAAAAGAGACCGACACAAGAAGTAACGTCAATTTGACTTAAAATATTAGTTAGTATCCTCATTCTTTTCTAAGCCCATTCGTTGGAGATAAACCTTCGCCGTATACGTTAAATGTCTCCGTGAAAGAAACTTAAAATGTATACAATTTAATAAGTGCGTTAATGAGAACTCACTTGATTTTAAAATATAACTCGTTATACGGTTATTACAGATGGTATTATACGGTTACCTAGGGTTCTATTCGTACATAATAAACCAATGTTTCTGATATTTTGTGTTCTGATTAGTAGCATTGATATAAAAGTAAGGGATTTCCCGCAATTTATGATTGAATTTAGAATTTGCATTAGAGTATTGGAATTAATAAAAAAGTGTGGTATGAATACGTTTCACTATCAATGAAACACTGGCATTTCACTTCCTCAACAACTAGAAAATACACTGGAAAGACATGTCTCAATGTAAAAATTTCTTTGTAGTTTACGCAATAATTTCTAGAAGAAGAAAGCATGCTTGTGGGATATAAATGTACCAAAGTGAATGTTAGAATATTATAAATTCATTCATCGCATTCACAAGGAAACAAAAAAGTAAACCTATAAAATGCAAAAACTCACACTCGGTGTCAAGGAAAAACTATAATAAATAATATTTCAAAAACTCATATGAACCATGCTAAATATACAACAGCCATAGTACCTCGTACTTGATTCCATAAATTCAAATGTTGTCATAACTTGGCTTCACATGTCGCAACAGCGAGAAAAACTTGGACGCATAGCAAAGCAACATCAAATATCGGCGTCGATATTTGCAATAGCAAACATGAGCAGTGCCCAGAAATAATTGTGTTGAAATGTAGAGCGTAACAAGGCCCAGCAAACGAAGACGCTTTTTTTTACTGAAACGTGTAGCATAAAATGTAAAAGCTATGCAATATTTGGAAAATATGTAAAATGATGCAAAAACATATTGAAAATAAGATGCATATTTGTATATGATAAGAAAAACACATTTCCACTTCAGCATTGAAATCGAGAAGAAATAATATCGGAACATTTCATTAAAACTTTGTGATGCACGGTAAAATTCTAAAAATTGTGACTTTACACTACAAAATAGTGCTCTCGTCACTAAACCAGTTGGTACGAACTGCTAACACTTGAAACATATTTTATGTCATTCAGACTTCAATGTTTATACGAAATAATAATATAAATGTAATTTTGAAATGAAAATTTATTTTCTTGAAGGAACAGGTAAAATTCTATTCATTTGAACTCCTTTAGATATTAATTTAGGTTTCTGTTTTTCCAATCTTTCTTAGAAGTAAATTAATAGAAATTAGTAAATTTAGGGGATAATATTGTGGCAACGTGAGCAACACGGAGTTCCATTCAATGACATTCTCTATATTTTTGAAAAGCAACGAAAGAACGCTGAAAAGAGAAGTAAATTAATAGAATTTAGTAAATTTAGGGGATAATATTGTAGCAACGTGAGCAACACGGCGTTCCATTCAATGACATTCTCTATATTTTTGAAAAGCAACGAAAGAACGCTGATAAGAGAAGTAAATTAATAGAATTTAGTAAATTTAGGGGATAATACTGTGGCAACGTGAGCAACACGGAGTTCCATTCAATGACATTCTCCATATTTTTGAAAGGCAACGCAAGAACGCTGCCTTCAACGATCGCGAACCACTTGAAACTTTCTTCTCGCTTTCATTGCCGCGCAGGCGGCCTTCTCACACGAGCAGACGCGAAGGCCAATTTTAAGAGCTTCAACGCAGCGGCAGCGAATGCGGTGGCGGCGGCGGCGGCTGCACAGGCGAGCTGGGCGAGCTCTGGCCGAGCGGCACGCGTGCCTACCTGCGCGTGCGAGCGCGTCACGCACGCCACCGCCACCGCCTCCTCGGGGCGGGGCGGCCGGCGCGTCGCGCGTTTCGCGAGCCGCAGCCCAGCCCACGCGCCCGCGCGTGGGGTGACAGTCTCGGCCGCCGCATCGGGGCCGCGAGGCGGCTCGGCAGAGCCATGCAGCTGTCACAACCGATCGACCACCGACCCGGCCGGACGATTCTATGGCAAATGTAGGCGAGCGGATGTGGGCCAAGCAGCACGGCAAAGAAGGAGCGCCTTATCGACACCGAGCGACACAATCGCTTAGAAGGAACAGCAGGCGCGGCGGGAGACCGCAATGGATGTGCCTAATCTGAAAAGAACAGTATTAATAGAGGTCGAACCTTTTCGTTCATCACGGATCAGCTCTCCGATTCGACTGATGGCTGACGGTCGTGTACACGGAGAAGATTGCCGGAACAGCGACGTGCACTGGACTAAACTATTCCATTCGTTCAGCTGAGCAGAAGTGGTCAAGGTCAGCGTCGGATCGTTCTCTTCTACTTCAATTAGTGACGCTAATTGCGGCTAACAGTTTCTCAATTTGAATCCAATGAAGGCGAAGACGGTGAATCGTAGGTGCAAATTATGTTTCCGACTCGGAGAACCGGTGCTGATGTGATTTCGAAGTAATAACTGACTCTATATAATATAACCATCCATATTGAAAGTATTTCGTTATGTAAATCTCTAATATTGAATAGATTGAGATTTTGTACTCATTATTAAATTTTTATGTTTAAATAATAATTGTGTGTCTTCCAGTATTTTCAATAAAACATCATGTTTAATAATAGAACCTCCATTATCATGGATAATGCCAGACAATAGAGACCGTGGAAAATAGAATATCCCAGATAATCAAAAATATGTTTTTTTTGTTCGAATGTGTTAAATTAAAGAAGAATAAAGATATGTAGAAAATAATTAGAAAGACATGGTTCAGTATTAAGATAACCACATCGCTATTGTCACGGTTTATACTTCGACTGTGGTGAAAGTGTGTCTCATGTCTTACTGTCAAAAGCACTTCATAAATATGAGCGAGACATTGATCGTAGCAAGGTAAACCACGCTTTCATTAAACTAGAAATATTAAAACATACTAATAGCGGGAGGTTTGCCATGGCTAGTGTGGCGTATAAAGTATAATCGAACACATAACGAGAAGCACTTGTACTTTGGGCCAGCAGTGGTTTTCAAGAAACTGGCAGAGGGATATATTTAATATTGAGTTTGAGATGGTGGCAACACTGCCACTTACATTTGTAACTTGTTTATGTACATTTGCGGTTATTCCGAAAGAAATATTTAACAGAATTCATTTCGTGATGTTAAAAATAAAATTTTCAAGTTAGCAAATCTAGTTTTCTACAAAATGTAAAGCTTAATTTTATACGAGCACTATATGCATAATAATTCTGATGGCGTTTTGCGTACTATAATATTTTTAAGTGAACATTATCGATAGTATTCTTTCCTTACCTCTTAATTTACAAAATGGTGGGTTTTGATAAAAAATTACTTGCTCAAGAATGGGAACATATTTTATTAAGATACCTGTATCGGGGAACATATTTCCCCAATACAGATATCTATAATTATAACACTCAACGCAGTAATCATATTCATCAGGTGTCAGTATCAACTGCTCTTTACAGAAAATTCACACAAAATGCATATACATCATTTTACAACACGTATATAGATGACATTTAATCGACACACAAGTTTAAGTGACAAGTAAAATATTTTCTCCTGCGTAACTGATTGTGTATAATTAAAGGCTATTGTGGCCTGCGACAGCAAAAATACTGATAAACAAAACCACACAAAATAGTTTTGTGTGCGCAAAGGCAGGAAAAGTGGCACGTACACTGCTCAACAACCACAAATAATAGATATTTATGTCACGAGTCTTTAAGGACGCAGCCGGAAGGTTAACTGCGAGGCGGAGCGATAGCGAAGCCGAGTAGTTAACCTTCCGGCTAAGTCCTTAAAGACTAATAGAGGACAAGTTACATACAATGATTTTTGTTATTTTTTGTTATTTTAGTTGATCGCTTATTAAAAATAAACTTTTATCACTTTCGCGAGTTCAGAATTGTCATTACTCTTGATTTTCTGTAGCAAAGGTTGGTGGTACTGGATGCTTTGTTTGTGATCAGACAGTTGAATTTTTTTTCTACTAATGCAAGCAGATTTGGTAAAATGTCTGGAAGTGTTCATAGCAACGGCCGCTAAAATGATCGAGAGTCCATTAAAAATATTTTAGCGGCCGTTGCTATGGACGCGCTCTTAAAGCAGTATTTAGATGCTTGGTTGCTAAGGGGCTAAGTGCGTGTTTACTAACGTAAATAACAAAAAATACTTTCTTATAACACTAAAATACGAGAGGGGACGCAGAAATAACGGGACTGAGATCGCGCTGCCTTTTGTGAACCTATTAGAGAGTAGATGGGGTTAATCAAGGCCTTCATGAAACAACTATCCACACGACGTCAGTTTGTATGAGACCGTTTGATCGTAGTGTTGTTTTTCTCTTACTGTTCTGCTGTTTCGTCTGCGAAATAGTTATGGCAGATTTAAAAGAACAGAGAGTGTGTTTGAAAGTTTGTTTCCTGCTTCAAAACCCGCAACATAAGCTTAGAAATGCTTCAACCGGCCTTAAAGGATTGATTGGTTGATTTTTTCGTGCTTCCGGGCGCGTCAACTGCTCTGTTCATTATTCCTGTTAGTATAGTGCATGTTTTTTTCTCGGGAGATGGCGGTGATCTTCCCCTGCTGGATGGCGAGATCCGGCACCGCCCTACCGTCTGCTAGCGGGGTTTCCCCCTAACCAGGACTCTCCCACCAGCAGAGCACCGCCCCAGCCGGGACAAGCTCTAAACTCCCGACCGGTCTCCCGGAATATGTGGTAGTGTAGTGCATGTTGGTGTAAGTGTGTGTGTGTGTAAGGGGAGAGGATAGGATAGGACAAGGAAGAGGAAGGACAGATAGCGCGCGGTCCGTGGGCCGTTTGGTAAGGTACTGCTCCGGCATTCGCCTGGTGCTGATCGGAGAAACCACGGAAAACTACCGATCAGAGCAGCCGGCCACTAGAATGCTCCTCCAGACACCGACTGAATTCGACCTAGCTGAAGAGCTAGTGTCGAAAATGCTGCCGCCGTGGGGAGTGGGAACCTAGGACCTCCCGGTCAGAGGCGCTGCAGTGACATCAGTTGATGCACTGAACTACCGCTCCCGGTGCCTTAAAGGAAGATGCTATGAGCCGCACACAAGCTTTTGGGTGCTTTGAGCACTTTAAACGAGGTGAGATGTGTGTTGACGGCCTTGCTCGTTTTGGGCACCCTTCAACAACACAAAACGATGCAAACGTAGGAAATCTGCCAAAAAATCTATTGGTAGAACTGAATATACTTTTATAAGAATATTACAAAAGAGTCAAACCTCGTCCTATTTGAAAATTTTCGTTGAAAAATTTAGAGCCGCTATTTAGAAAACTTTGTTTAAGCGTTTCTGTAAATGCAAAATTTGAAGCCCCTTTTCACAGAAAACTGTTGGGTTTTCGAGAACCTTCTTTGGAAATAATTTGAAGCACTTTGTCTCACAAATGCAATAATGTATTTAAATGTCTGGTAATATTAATATTAACGTCATGAGCGATAATTCAAAAGTATTACGTTTGAGTAATTTTTGAAGAAACAAAATAATACATCAAAGAAGCATTGAAGTCATATTTAGTATATTTAGCACTACCCATTTAAAAAATTTCAAATGCGCAATTTGAAGCTCATTTTCACCCAAAACTTTTGAGTTTTCCAGAAACTTTTAAGATATTATTTGAAGTAATTATACTCACAAACTCAATAATGTATACATTTTGCTGGTAATGTAAATATTAACGGCGTGAAAGTTATTTCCAAAAAATTACATTTCTGAATTTTTTGAAAAGACAAAAGAATACATTGAAGTGGGATCTATGTCATGTTATTCAGTCCATTTAGCACTATCCGTTCAAAAAATTTAAAGGAAGAATTTGGAGCTGTTTTCGAGTTTTCGTATTCATAAATTCAATAAAGTAATCAAATCGCTGCGAATGTAAATATTGACGAAATGGACAGGTCAAAAATTGACATTTTTGTAATTGTTGAAAAAAAAAAAAAAAACAGAACAGCAAAATGGAACTTTTTCGTGATCTTATAGAGCTCATTTAGCAGTATCCCCACCACAGTTTAAAGAAAAAATTTGGAGCCTTTTTGAGAAATTCTTGCTTTGATGTGTTTAGTGCTGCAAATGTTTCTCTCAATATTGCCCCAAAACTAGTAAAATTTGCAATAAAATGTACATGATCTTAATAAAAGAACTAATTACGAAGAAAATTTCTTTTGAAGGAAAAGTCTATCTTCGATTTTGTAATTGTAGGAAGACGCCGAAAAACTTTCAAACTTTTGAAATTTTGGAATTCAGAGTAATTAGTCAAAATCGAACATACGGCGTCTGTAAACAACCCTAGCACCCAAACTATGAGTAGGATTTTTTTCTAACTGAATACTCCTCGATTGATCTTCTCTCACTCAAAGCTCTGCGATTTTGAAAATTTTCCTTTAATTTGGGGGGCTACTTTAGATGAAGCCCCTGGAACATTTTCAAAACTTTCTCAAAAATTACTCCAACGTTTTCTTCAATTTTATTGTAATAATAGAGTGAAATACAGTAATAAAGGCGTATATCCGATTATCACTGTTCACTCTCAAATTTCAAACATTTTAAAAGTTCGATTTTTTCGGCGGCTTCCTACAAGTACAATCTTGAAGATTGCATTTCTTTCTTAAAATAAAATTTGTTCTCCACAATTAGTTCTTTAATTAATGTCATGTACATTTTTTACATAGTTTTGGCTTTCGCGAAATTTTTAGAGAAATGATGGCAATATTAAAATACATTAAAACAATTTCTCAAAAATCACTCCAATTTTTCTTCAAACTGGTAACAATAATGATAAGTGTAGTATGTAAGATGATTAAGTCATTTTGCTACATTCTTTTGTTTTCCAAAATTTAAAAAAATATGTTTAAGTATCTTTTACGTCCTTAAGATTTATATTACCAACAATTGTATACGTTATTGCATTTGTGAGTACAAGCGTTTTAAATGATGTCATTTGAAGTTTCTCCAAAACTTAAATGTTTTCTGTGAAAATAAGTTTCGAAATGCACATTTTCAGAAAAGCTAAAATGACATATTTGACCGGTAGTAAATGTGTCTATGGCAATTGTCATATAGGAACATATTTTACCAACACTATAATATTCTTAAAGTCATTTTTCCATTCTTTTATTAGGGGTTCGAAATTTTGGAAAAACGTGAAAAATATATTTTAGGTGCCAAAAGATGATATCTAAGATGAGGATGGGGCAAAGCAGAAATGGTAGCACTCACTAAAGTGATGTGAAAACCTGCTAGTACAAGAAAGTCTGTGCCATTCTGTAGCACCTCTCGTTTTTTTCAGTCTTACTGTCGTATTTTTGAAAACAGTTTTTGTATTCCTCGTCAGAAGCGCTCTTGCCATAAGCATTTGTTATGCTTTCCGCTGCGGCTTTCTTTCAAGCCACGAAAGGAAAAGAAAGGCAGAGTTATAGCGCTCCGCCTCGGACGAGTGGCGAATTAATAAGTACGTGGACAGAGGGGACATCCGGAGGGCGAAATTAAATACTGAGACTGGAGGTCACAAGAAAAGAAAAAAAAACACGAGAAGAGAGATACTCGCGCCAGAGAAAAACGAGCAAAAAGGAGGCAACTCTCGCCGCCAACTTTTTTATGAAATAAAGCTTTAATAAAAGGAAGAGCGCGCCGTCTTGCGGTGATGTCTCACAAGAAGTCGAGGTGCGTGGGCACAACCCTTTTCTGACGGCGAGATTTGCGACCTTTTCAGCTCTCCACCTCGGGGCTTCTTTACATACGAAAGCTGTTGCTTGGGTACGGATCCCGTAACTTATAGCAAAGATAACTGGAATTTTGCAAAGCCTCTCGCGAAGTAATTAAACACTGATTGACACAGCACGCCACTGACAGCGTACTAAATATGAAGTGTAAAGCCATGTCTCTTGCGTCTAACACCATGTTCCGCATTTACCGCCACCACACAACTACTACAATCCCGCGTTCGTGAAAACTAAAATTTTAAAGAAATTGTGTCTCTTCATACGCCTTGTCTCCCAAAAACCTGTAAGGGAGACATTTTTAAAGCAAAGCAAAGGTAGGGAAGGGAAAATAATGTTTTTGAGTGAAGATTTACCTACAAAATAGAATGTATTCATTTATAGACTTTTTGAAACATGATTTTAATTCAAAGTGAATTTTGTATTATAAAATATTTGTATCTACAAGTAATTCAAATAACGATTTAAAATTTTGACCAATATATTTATTTATTTAGTCAAAAACTGTATGTGACGTATGGGGGGAGAAAATAGAATTATCAAGGCCGCGAACTGGTCTCATTCGATTTGTTATTAACTCAAGGCCTCGGGAAAATAAGGAATTCTTTGAAAGTTATACTTGGTGCTGAGAAAACTGAAAAATAACTAATACTTTATATTTCTGCCTGTGGTTGGAGTCTCTTGAAACTTCAAAATGTTCCGGTGATGATCTTAAAATTGAACATTTTTTGAAATACTCAAACGACGCTTTATTAAGGACAGCTCCAAATTTTAAAATACAAATTTGCATAGACACTTGTTTCACTCTTCTGTATTATTTTTAAAGTAATATTTCACTTCTACCATTAGGGGAACGAAGAACTGAAGAACTGTGGAACTGTATTTTAGATGCCTATTGATAGCAGCTGTGAAAAGAATTGGTCAATACAAAAATGCTAGCTTAGTCTGAAGAGATTGGAAAAATAACTGGTGCGAGAAAGTCTGTGCCATTCTCTGGCACCTATTGTTTTTTCATACAATGAATTGGTGAAATTCAGAGGTGGAAACAAAGTTGTCTCACTTTGTAATGTGTAATCGCATAAGTGACTAATCTAGTAATAAAATTCTTAAGTATTAAATAGCAACAGATATATGTCGGATATACAAACAAAAATGTCTTATTTTTGTGATACTTGTTGCTTTAAATATTGCAATATTGCGACACTGTCTGGAACACAGTGGTCTCAAAATAAATGTTACAAACTTCTAGGGCAATTAGGGAGGTCGATAATAGTCACTTTTGGCCGATGCATAAGTGATTGGTTGCATTATTTAAAGGATGTATACAGACTTGTGCCCCCGATTGTTAGGCAACACATCATGCATCAATGATCGACAGGTGTACAAACTCCCTTCGTCTGCATCAGAGATCATCTGTCAAATACTTGTGCGTAAAAGAACTCCCAATAAACAGGGGAACTGTATCATACTAATATTAAGTATCCTACCATATATTTATTGGCGAAAAGTGACCTTTACATACTTCTCCAAATGCCCTAGAAGTTTGCAACCTTTATTCTGAGACATCTGTATTTAAACGAGTACAAATGTACAGCATTATCCCAGAATGGATGTCATTTGCCTTGTTTAATTCAAATATGTTTCTCAGTCTAATAGATCTCTCATATATATAACGCATTATTCTGTTGCATTGTCTGTAATAGTAAATGCACAATTTAATTAAACGTTATGTGTCAGCCTCATGTAACTTTCAAATGAAAGAATTAATATGTATAGCACAAAAGACTCCGGCATTTATCACGAGTTACGAACTTTACATCAGGCTCATACCGTACTGAAGAAAACTATTTCAAATATTTTTTAAGAATTTTAATGTGGTGTTCAATTCATGAGTAGATTTTGCTGTTGTCTGCTAGTAGTTAAAAATTATTCACAAACAAATGATAATAAGTATATTCATTCTCTTTGTTTAATACGCTAAAGGTAATGATTTTTTAGAATTTATGAGACCATCGACACAAATTTCGAAGTGTGCTAGTACTGGATTGGGAATGATTCCCCAGTCCTGCATCAAACAAATTTAAAACAAAAACGTTTAGAGATTATGACAAACGATAAAAATTACTGCAATGCACTTTATAACCACGCATGACTCGGAAACGATGGCGCTATGCTCTTAAACCTAGTTTCGTGCTCCTAAAAGGGCACGGTTTTGTGAGGCAATGAGTTATAGACGAGGTTTTTTAGGACATTGTAGGAGGATAGTGGAGGAAATGGTGAAGGCGTGGGTGGGACTGGTGGAGCCCGAGTTTTGTATCTTCAGAATTTGTAAAACACGGGGCATTTTTGAATTTCGATTACATTTTCGGAGATTTATCTCTTAAGGAGAGCCCTTTTCCATAGCATGAATTGTCAAAAAAAAGTAGAAACTCGAAATACATGTAAAATTAAACTGAAGGTATAGGGACAGAAATAATTTTACACACTAAACGTAAAGCAACTATTTAAGTTTCCTGAGAAAGTGAATATTGAATTGAATTGACAGACGGACGGACGGACAGACGGAGAGACAGACGGAGGGACAGACGCACGGACAGACGAACGGACAGACGCACGGACAGACGAACGGACAGACGAACGGACAGACGGACGGACAGATAGACGGATAGACGGGCGGACAGACGGACGGACAGACGGACAGACGGACGGACAGACGCACGGGCAGACGGACGGACAGACGGACTGGCAGACAGACGGAAAGACGGACAGACGGACGGACAGACGGACGGACGGACGCACGGACAGACGGACGGAAAGACGGACAGACGGACGCCCAGACAGACGGACGGACAGATGGACGGACAGACGGTCGGACAGACGAACGGACAGACGGACAAACGGACAGACGGACGGACGGACAGGCAGACGGACAGACGGACAGACGCACGGACAGACGGACAGACGGACGCCCAGATAGACGGACGGACGGACAGACAGACGGACAGATGGACGGACAGTTGGACGAACAGATGGACGGACATATGGACGGACAGACGGACGGACGGACGGACGGACAGACGGACGGACAGACGGACGGACAGACGGACGGACAGACGGACGGACAGACGGACGGACGGACGGACGGACAGACGGACGGACAGACGGACGGACAGACGGACGGACAGACGGACGGACAGACGGACGGACAGACGGACGGACAGACGGACGGACAGACGGACGGACAGACGGACGGACAGACGGACGGACAGACGGACGGACAGACGGACGAACAGACGGACGGACAGACGGACGGACAGACGGACGGACAGACGGACGGACAGACGGACGGACAGACGGACGGACAGACGGACGGACAGACGGACGGACAGACGGACGGACAGACGGACGGACAGACGGACGGACAGACAGACGGACGGACGGACGGACAGACGGACGGACAGACGGACAGGTCCTCTGAATTTAATATGGATATTTTGATAATTTGGGGTACGATGCATAAATCCCAGATTGCCAGAATCTGTTTCGCGGGTCCTTGATACCGAAAAATCGACGGGACAACGTCCGTCCGTCCGTATGTCTGTCTATGGACACCACTAGCGCCTAAATTGTACTTGGGATTTTTTCAAATCTGATATTCTCCGGAAGATCTTGCTCAACTCAAAGCTTTGCGATTTTGAAAATCATTCTTTAAAATTTGGGGATATTTCACATGAAGGACCAGGGACAAATTCAAAATTGTCAAAAATATGGTTACAATTTTTTCTTTAAATTTCTTGTAAGAATAGAGGAAAATACACTTCTAAAGGTGGCATATGTCCGATTTGTAATGTTAACTCTGAATTTTCGAAAATTGCAAAATTTTTCGGTGTCATCCTACGACTACAAAATTGAAGACAGTGATTTTGTTTCAAATGGAATTTGTTGTCCATTATTAGTTCCTTTATTAAGGTCATGTACATTTTGTTGAAACTTTCAGTTGTTTTCGCGCAATATTGCCTGCAATATGTGCAATTTTAAAAAATAACAAACATAAAATTTTCTCAAAAACGGCTTCTTTTTTTTCTTTAAAATTTTGGTAGAGTTAGTGATAAATGCACTCTATGAGATGACGTATACACCATTGTGTTCTATTGTTTTCTTTCAAATTAGACAAATGTAATTTTTTAAAATGTTGCTCACACCCATAATATGAACATTTCCAGCGATTTGTATACATGATTGTATTTGTGAGTGGAAATTCTTGAAATGATGTCAATTAAATTTCTTCGAAAACTCAAAAGATTTCTGTGAAAAATAGCTTCAAATTTTGCATTTACAGTAACGATTAAAGGCCATTTTCTTAAAAAGGGCTCCAAATTTTTCACAAAAGAATTCCGTATAGGACGAGGTTTTACTCTTATGTAATATTCTTAACGTATATTTCAGTTCTACTCTTGGGAAACGAAAAAAATTGAGAAAAGTTCAAAAATGTACTTGCGCGACTATAACATTGCAGCTGGTGAAAGGACGGGATAAGACCGAAAATCTAGCCCAGGCCAAAGGAATTAGAAAAATAACTAATACAAGAAAGTCTGTGCCATTCTGTAGCACCACTAGTTTGTTATTTTATTTAATTTACTTGTGTCGATTTCTGTTTAATTACACTAGGGAACAATTTGGTGGCCGACCTGCATGGCCGAGGTGGCTAAGAGCGAGTACCGACTCAGCGCTTCGGTCCGAAGGGTCGCGGGTTCGAGTCCCGCCTTGGGCATGGCTGTTTGTCCCTTGACTTTGTGAGTGTGTATCGTCGCGGAGGGCCTCGCGTTCTGCTGACCCCAGATCAGAGGAGCCCGCAAGTGTTTGTCTAGTGTGCGGTCGAATATGCGTCCCTTCGAGACGTAAAGGGCAACCGGCTGTCGGCTAGATACAAGCCCTAGGAAAAAAAACAACAAAAAAACAATTTGTTTTTTCATACCACCAGGATGAAAGTAGGTGATATAAACGGAATCGACCACGCTGATTTCGAAAATCATTATAGAAAGTTTCTATTATGCAAGGTACAAAAGATATGAACATATTTCGCAATTGAAATGAACAAAATCTCTATTCATTTCCATATTGTCACTCCGGTTATATTACTACAAAATTTTATGAGCATGCTTCATATGAGGTAAGAACAAGTTAAAAATGGAATACGTATATTCGTGTAATAATATACAGACATTAAGTGGTTTGTTGGCATTCTCCACAGCAATGGTAGAGTAAAATGATTTCAATTTTTCATACATCCACAACCTAAGGTTCGTTGAACAGGTGACACAATACTGGTCATGGTTTGTCCTGATCTCATACACGACAGGCAAAGTAGAAAGAAAACGCAAGTTTTGTAAGTTCGTATATATTTTTTCTCCTTTGAAGTTTGAGTGTAAATCTTCCTCAAGCGTAACAAAAGTTATCGAGTTGATTCGCACTTTGTCGATTTGCATTTTGTCGAACCGGTTCAATTCATGTATTAATGTATTAGAGGCACACGCAAACCAGACACGAACTTCACGCGCACTGCGGGTACCCAGATCCCGACTGGCTCAGAATCTGCTACCCCGACAGTTGGATACTTGTATACTTGCGATAAGGTACGGGGCTAAAATAATTTCTTTCGGTGACTGATGTTCAGAAAGTAACATTAGGGTGCACGTGACTTGTTTTCAAAACATTCACTAAGACCTACTAAGACCACTAAGAGCTACTCGTAATTGTGCGTGACTACCAGGCGCGAGTATAAAGAGGGCAATCTTCGAATATAGAATGTAAAAACGAAATGCAAATACGAAAGACTAATTTTGTTGATATCTCATGAATGTGGCAATGATGAACTGAACAAATATTTTATTTTTAAATAAATTTTACGCTTATTGATTCTACTTCTTCCTATTGTACTATTTTTCTTACTATTCTACTTATCTTCTCATCATCATCATCATCATCATCATCTTCATTCATCTCATTCATCTTCTTACTATTCTTCTATTGTACATCTTCTACAGGTGCAATTAAAATGTATTTGCATTAATAGGTATGATACTGTATAAATACTCGGTATATTTAAAAACTGTACCGTGGTATGTCGTTTTTATTGTGACATTCGCAATCTACATATAAAATGGAGTATATAGTGCACTCCACCTTCCTGGAGGTAAAAATATTGTTCCCTAGTGTTATCTGCATACATCGCAGTACACAGTATGCAGTACCATCAAATAATCGTTCTCTATTTTCTCGCGGAAGTGAGTCGATTCCTTCACTCAGGGCAAGGGGCTAGAGCAAAGCAATGTTACTCATTTGTCGATGCAAATATTTTCTATTTAATGTAAGCGAAAATTTCTCGTAAAATTCTCTCGAAAATCCTCAATTCTACCTTCATTATTAATAAACTCAATTTAGTAAAACAGTGACGTCAGGGATTCCAGAGCTCAAGAAAATAGGCATATTCTCTCTCGTATGTCATAGAGCTTCAAAGTTATTGACGTCATATAAATTCAAAAAAAAAAAAAAACCGTTTCCCTTTCTCTCTGCCAGTGGCGACGTCTCTGACATCTGCTACCGTTATCTTTAATAAACGTAGTACATTAGCAATGTTAATATTTTTTAAATTTTCTAAAATACAGTGTTCGACAAAAATGGGATCAACACCAATTTTTACTCATTTTATCTATGTTTTTTTATTGATACGAGGAGAAATTTCAAAGAAATTGAGCCGTTTTTTTAAAGAAAAATATTGTTGTATTCATAACGCAAAATTAACGGAAAGATACTCATATTTTCGAAAACTTGTACATGACCGTATTTCAAGGACTGTCTTTGAACAAATGATTTCATTAAGAAAAAATCTCTGCATTCAATATTCGAGTTGTAGGAAAATCCCGAAAGAATGCTGAACTTTTGCAATTTTTGAAAAATCAGAAATTTTATCCAAAATGCGACCTCCACCATTTTTAAACATCCTTTACGCCATCCGAACACAAAGTTCAATAAAAAAAATTGGAACCATTTACGAGAAACTTTTAAAATGTTTAGGATTCATGCAACGTACTACAAATAATCAAAATATCCGTATTAAATCCATGCAACGTGTTGTACGCCACGTGTTGGAGGCCACGCACGCCACGTGTTGGAGGCCACGTACGCCACGTGTTAGAGGATTTTTAATCTAAATTTAGCAACTTGAGTTTATCAATTTTTTCGTCATCAGCAATAAAAATTCGCCGTTTCTCCCCCGAAATATTACATTACTTTCTCTTTATTGCTTAAGCGGTAGCAAGAAAACAAAAAGAGCGCAATATTCACCATACTTCGCATATATTTTTTGTTTGTTGACGAAAATGAATCAAATAAGAGAACCTGTTAACACTACACTGAACTCACAAAATAGTGCTCAGATAGTGAAGCTACATTTGCTAATATCAGAAGTGTGAGGAGCGTGGGAGGAAGGTCGGGAAGGTGGGAGACGAGCTGGGAAAGGGAAGCGATCCTCCCTGAGCCTGCGGACTCCGCAGGGAGCAACGTCCGCGAATATACGGAGGCTATAGGATGTCGAGCCTCCGCACAGTCCGGCGCGAATTGATTGATCCCGGATTCAGAGCCGAACGAGGGACAGTGGCCATCGCTCGGGGAACGAGGGGCAGAGCGCAGGGACGCCAACCGCAGCTTCCCAATCGGCGGGCCTTCACGCCCGTTCGCACTCCTGCATAAACTAGAACCGCCAAACACATTCCTGGAGCCCACTGCCGGGTTGGATATGATATTCGGCTACACAGTCCATTTGGTTGGTTGGTTAGTGATTCCGGGCGCGTCAACAACCGTCAGTCAGTAGTCCCGTAAGTGTTGTGCATGTTTTTCCCTCGGGAGGTGGCGGTGATTTTCTCCTGCTGGATGGCGAGATCGGCGCCGACCTACCGTCGGCTAGCGGGATTTCTCCCCAACCAGGACTCTCCCACCAGCTGGGCACCGCCCCAGCCGGGACAAGCTCTAAGCTCCCGACCGGTCTCCCGGAATATGTGGTAGTGTAGTGCTTGTTAGTGTCAGTGTGTGAGTGTGTAAGGGTGAAAGGATAGGACAAGGAAGAGGAAGGAAAGATCGCGCGCGGTCCGTGGCCCGTTTGGTAAGGTACTGCTCCGGCATTCACCTCGTGTTGATCGGAGAAACCACGGAAAACTACCGATCAGAACAGCCGGCCGCTAGAATTCTCCTCCAGACAGCAACTGTGCCCCCGTGCAGCTGTGCAGCAGTGCCCCGCTGGTGGGAGAGTCCTGGTTAGGGGGTAACCCCACTAGCCGACGTTAGGTCGGCGCCGGATCTCGCCATCCAGGGGGGAAGATCACCGCCATCTCCCGAGAAAAAACATGCACAACACTAACGGGACTAATGACCATAGCAATTTACGCGCCCGGAAACATGAATAAATCAATCAATCAATCTCTCTCTGAAAAGTAAGATCCGGTGCCGTGCGGCACGACGGCTTCAGAACCCCTCAGGTGTGTCCCCTCGAAGGGGCACTGCTTCTGCCAGTACAAGCACTAAGCTCCTGATTGTTCTCCCGGCATGTGTGATAGTGAAGAGGGTGTAAAAGTAAATGTGTGTTTATAAGGAGAGTGAAAAAGATAAGAATTGGTGAGGAAAAATCGCGCGCTGTCCAGGACCGGTTTGATAGGATAATGTACCAGAATTCACATGATATTGTCAGGAAAAACTACTTTAAAGTACAGATCAGTGCAGCTGACCGCTAGAATTTTCCTCTAGACGGTAGTTGAATTCGACCTAGCTTTATAACTAGTGTCGGAAATCCACCACCATCCGGACTCGAACCCTGGGACTTCCCTGTCAGTTACAACGGAGACGCACAGAGACAGTGACACTACTGAGCTAATTCAGTCAGTCCGAATCTCTTCAGATCATGGATAAATGGCTTGATGGCTATTGGGTACTAGTGGCGAATTGCACAGGATGCATGGGAGAAAGGGAGCCGTGGGACCATATGACCCAGTTCCCCCTCCAAAAATTCCATGAAGGGCTTTTGTAATTTTACACAATTTATTCGAAGTAATTACCACAGATTAATAGCACATTACACAACGGAGTACAACTTATGAAAATACATTTTTTAAAATTCCAAACGAATAGTTCTTCTACGGTTATTATTTAAAAATTAGGGGAACGAACTATGGTTGCACTTTCTGAAAATCCTTATGAATCCGTTCAAGGACTCAACCTATTCCTGATCCGAAGGTTGCGGAGCACGTACCTTGGATCGATATTCCAACACTGTAGGGACTGGAACCAAGGAATATTTGTGCTCAAAGTCACGATTGGCGGCTTCAAACAATATTTGTAGTTAGCTCTTGGCCCACTAGATAGGTTCCTGAATTTATTGAAATGAAAAATGTGGAGACTTGCGATGAGTGCGCGCGCGAATGTGTGTGTGTGTGTGTGTGTGTGTGCGCGCGCGCGCGAATGTGTGTGTGTGTGCGCGCGCGCGCGCGCACGAGAGAGAGAGAGAGAGAGAGAGAGAGAGAGAGAGAGAGAGAGAGAGAAAGGGAAAGAGACAGAGAGAGACAGGGAGAGAGACAGAGAGAGACAGAGAGAGAGACAGAGAGAGAGATATGCGTATTTCGAGAGTAGCTGGAAATCGTCAAAAGACACATCATCCTACTGCGAGATCTCAGCGGTAATTTCATTGTCTCTGCAGCATCGTTGATCGGGAGGCACTAGAGTTGGAGTTTTGACGGTAGGGGCATTATTGAAACTTGCTACATTAGTGTGTCTGGAGGAGAACTTAGTGGCCGGCCGGCTGTTATGATGGGTAGTTTTCCGTGATTTCTCCGATCAACAGCTGACAAATGCAAGAGCAGTGCTCTAACAAGCGGACGGAGGACCGTGCAGAACCTTTCTTTCCTTATCAGCTCTTCCCCTCTTACACACACATTTACAAACACTACAGTATCACACGTCGGGAGAGCAGTTATGAGCTTAGAGCTTGCCCCGGCGCGGGTAGTGTCCCCATAAGGGAGAAACCTAGAGTAGTAAAAGCCAAGATATGTCATACACGACGGGGCAGCCCATTCATGACAATATGTAGGATTTTTCGTCATTAAAACCACTTTCCAATCTTCAGACAGATTGGACCGACAGACTGATGGGCAGACGAATAGACAGACAGACAAATGTGTAGACAGATGGGTAGACAGACAGACATAAAGATGGGTACCGACAGACAGAAAGACCGACAGACCGACCGACAGACAGACCGACAGACAGACCGACAGACAGAGAGACCGACAGAGAGACCGACAGACAGACAGACCGACAGATAGACGGTAGACAGACGGACAGACGGTAGACAGACGGACAGACGGTAGACAGACGGACAGACGGTAGACAGACGGACAGACGGTAGACAGACGGACAGACGGTAGACAGACGGACAGACGGTAGACAGATGGACAGACGGACAGACATGGACAGACAGATGGACAGACGGACAGACAGAAGGACAGACGGACATTCCCATGTATACTTCAAATAATTATTTAAAATATTTACTGAGAGGGAGTTGTTCAAATTGTTGATATACATTCGTCACTTCCTCAATATCTAGGAGTATATTTGTATTATCGGTAATTATTATTACTGTAAATGAGTGTATCAGTAATTATTATTACCGACGACATTACCATTTTGAATCGACAGGTAAAATTTATTGATAGACATGTTAATAATTGAATGATATTGATTTAATGTAATAATAATAATATTGATTTAAGGGAGAATAGGTGTATGTTATTTAATTTTGGTGTAAGCTGAATTATTTTTAAGGGTGATAAATTTTCTGTAAGTTGTTAGCTGATAATACATAAATGGTAAGTACTATTATCTGCAGACCGTTATGTAATAGATCCATGTATCTCGCTGTGTAATTCTGTGTTAGGATGGCAAAGTGTAATAAGTCATTTTTTTAAAACTATTCCATGCCAGCAATTTTAAGCATCAAGATATCATGAAAAAATACTCTGTGGCTTTGGTCATACTGCAATTTGCCACCTTTGTTTTTTCTTAAACTGCAAGAGAAATGCATCTTTTGCCTCCTAAACATTAACAAACAAGAGTGACTTATGTCATATTGTGTCTCATGTCATGACAATGTGACTTCCATCATTTTGCCATCTAAGCACAGAATGCGTTGTGCATTTCCACGTCCACTTTAACTAATTATTTAAAATATTCAGAGGGAGGAAGTCGTTCAAATCGCCGATATACTTTCATCACTTCTGCAATATCTGTGACTGAGTATATTTGTTTAGTATAAGTCGCATTTCATTGGCAGGTAAGATTTATTGGTGGTCATGGTGGTCATTGGCAGGTAAGATTTGTTGGTTGGCTAATGTTACTGAAATCCATGTATCCATTTCTGTAATACCAAAAGCGGTTCATTGCTATGCACACTTTAAATAATTATTTCAAAAACTCATTGTTCAAAATTCAAAAACATTCAGTTCAAAATAAGAAAAATTGACAGCTCTCCTTCCTGCGATGTAATCGCACGGGATCGGCTAGAATATTTAATTAATATAGTTGAATAAAGAATTGCCTCGTTAAAAGTTTTTGAATTGTATTAAATTATAAAGCTAGGGAAGTTAAGTAGGCATTTTTAATGACAAAGCAGCATGCTCTCAAAGCTCATTTCAATACGCATTACTCGCCACTAATCGAATTTACCGTATTATGTTTGTTGAAGTAGAAGCACATCGCTTATAAATTCTTCTGTGTTGAACTTCACGTACTGTATGTTAGAATCCCATTCGTCACCAAAATATGATGATTTGATTGTTGCTCTATAAGGAAATATGTCAGAATTCTTTCATATATATATATATATATATATATATATATATATATATATATATATACATATATATATATATTAATTTACTTCAAACTTTTATTGAAAACATGAGCAATGTTAAAAGGATTACAGAAATACAAAAGCTAAACCATCTATAACTCCTTCACTCAACATTTTTATACGTATAAAATTATCGTTTTACGTCAACACTTGTGGCTAGTTCATATTTTAGTGATGGAACTCTTTACCATGGTCTTAATTACACCGAAAAGGCCATTTTTATCCTTTTGCAGGACGAGTAGGCATTTTAAGGATCTATTGGAGAAATAGGTATTTAGAGTCACGTAGTTCTTTTCAGGAATGTTTTCATGTTATTAATTGTGATCATAATTAATTTCGAGTATCTACGTCAAAAAAGGCAAATAGGCATTAACCTAATAATTCGATGTCTAGTAATTATGAACGTGTATCGTCAAATTTACTATGTTGAATACGTTTTTCTTGGATCGTATTGATCATTATCAACAGGCACCGTACACCTTGTAGTCATTTATCCTTCTTTAAAGGCCTAGTCCGAATATTGTACTTAATGGACTAAATTAGTACAATAATTCTATCACAGGACAGGATAGCCCAAAAGGCCTAGTTTTTCATTTATCTTCCTTTATTTGACAAACTTGATTTAAATATTTATGATTGAATGAAGTAATTATTTAAACAATAATATTGAATATAATCATATCTACAGCTCATAAATAATGTACACTATAATAAATATATTTATTATTGAACAAAAATTTACAATGCCCCCCTCCCTTCAAAAAGATCGGCTGGATCCGTCCCTGAATTCCATGAAAGGTTTGTTGTGCGTTTGTGATGCATGTTCTGGTGTACACAAGCGTAAAGAAAAATCAATCTTCCCTAAGCTCTGGTTGCCACAGAACTATTATGTAATACGACAGCTTCAAACAGAGGAAATCTTGAAATTCTAATGAAGAGTACTTTTACGGAAAATATTTCGACTTACTTTTCCTCATACACAAAATACTTTTTGAGAAATTCTGCAAAATTCGTATTACGCTTTCCGGAGTACATTGAAATGTAATTCCGTTACCTTATTTTGGTATACAATCTGTCTTCGTTACAGATTGAAAGCTGGATGAAATTCCTAGTGAGTTTATTCAAGTAACAACACTGTTTTCGCAATTATACTCCCTTCTGTTAATACATGCTTCTGAGAAAAGCATAGAAATAATTTCATGAAATTTCTTTTGGATATGTTTTCATATAAGCAAATATAATTTAGTTGAGTAATACTGCAAGATCATTTTAGAACTGTCCTTGAAAAGAACACTAATTCTATCTCCTTGACGGAATTAAATGTGTATTCCGTTGACAATGTTTTCGAAATTTCTGTTGTACATCTTACTTTGCTAAAAGTGACTTTGCGACTACAGGCCTTCAACAAAGAGAGTTGCAGATTATATTTTGTTCTTAGAGAAACTGGAGATAACAATAAATAAAGTCAGGAATCGCTCTTTTGAATCCATTGTTGTATGCGGAGATTTTAACATTGGTTTTCTGGTCGAATCTTGCGAAAAAGAACAGTTTCTCAATTTAATTAATTCCTTCAATTTAGATATTACTATTAATGTACCTACACGGATCACTCTAAATTCGATGAAGGCAATCGCTCAAATTATAATTAAGAAAACTATTACTCGATATGAAGTTGAAACAAAGGATTTAGGATTCAGTGACCACGATGCACAAATTCTTACCATTATAAGAAATGCGAACACTGACACAATAAATATTACACGTACGCCTAAATTGTTTACTAAAAGTAAAATAAAATTAATAATTTGAGCTTTCCTTTTGCTTCTAGTGGTAGTAGAGCATAGGGTGAGCATAGGAGGGTGAATTTGTTAGCAATGCAGAAAAATCAAATCTGTTCGTTCGTTTAGCGTTACAAATAAGTTTTCTATAATTCGGCAACGAAAATATCTAGTTTTTGAAATGTTAATCTCTCGACTTTTTAAATTTATTATTATTATTATTATTATTATTATTATTATTATTATTATTATTATTATTATTATTATTATTATTATTATTATTATTAGTCGTAGTAGTAGTAGTATTACTATTTTTTCAGCTTTCAACTATTAATAGTTAAATTGTTGGGAAGGTATTCTGAAACTCAAGAAAGCGTGCGCAGATGATTTTCTCCCCCATACGTCATACATTTTTTGACTAAATAAATAAATAAATAAAAAATAACTTGATTACTTGATGCAGGAGTCATGGGACGCGGTTTATAATACTGTTGATACAAACGATTTTTATTTATTTATTTATTTACGTCAAAAACATAAAAACTCTATATGACGTGTATTATAATAACGATAAATATTCTTTTTTTAACGCTTTCATTTCATTTTAACACTTGCTTTCCTCTTAAAAAAAGAAAATTCAATTATTCACGGAAAAACAATTCTTGGATAACAGAGGGAATTAAAACTTCATGGAAAAACGAAAGAATTCTTTCTTTCATTTCTAAACGTCATAACGTACCTCATGAATTCCTCCTCTTTTTAAAAAAATACAAATCATTGATAAGAAAAGTCGTAAGGCAGGCTAAAATCATGAAAGACGATCAGGATATTTTGAACTCAAATAACAAAACGAAAGTAATGTGGAAAATAATAAAAATTACGACATAATCAACTAGAAACCTTGTAGAGAACGTTGTTTTAAAATATAACGATATAAATGTGAACGACCCGGCAACAGTGGTTACTCTCTTTAACCAATACTTTGATGCTGCCGATCCCACTAATAGTCCTCAGCTATAAAATTCAATATCAGATATTTCCCCCCAAATTTAGACACGGTGTTCATTTCCGAAACTTCTTCCTATGAAATTCTCAAAATAATCGGTAAACTAAAAAATAAATATTCAGTTGGTTTAAACAAATTTCCAGAATCTTTGTTAAAGACCTGTGCGCCTGCCATTATACACCCGTTAACTCTCATATTTAATGCATCGTTATGCACCGAAGCGTTTCCAGATATTTTCAAAACAGCTAAGATTAAGCCACCCTTCAAAAAATGCAAGAAAAATTAAATTCAAAATTATCGGCCAATTTTTTTTGTCAGTTTTTTCAAAATTATTACAGACTTTTCTACGTACGAATGGAAACCTTTCTCAGTAAACACGACGCGCTTTGAGGTTGCCAACATGTATTTAGAAAATCAAAATCAACGGAAACAGCCATATTTTCTTGTCTTAAAGATGTCGCATCATCATTGGACCAAAACGAAGCACCTATTGGATTATTTTTAGATCTATCAAAAGCTTTTGACGTCATTGATCATGATATTTTACTTTCAATATTACATTGATATGGAATCCGTGGTATTTCTCTTGATTGGTTATGTTTGTACCTTAAACAACGATCTCAGAGATTGCAAATAACTTACTGGAACGATGGAACATTATGCACACACCTTTCAGACTCTTGCACGTGGAGTTCCTCAAGGACCGATTATAGGCGCTTCTCTTCTTACTGTACGTAAACGATATGCCCTCGACGATTTGAAATGGAAAAACAGTTCTCTTCAATAAAGTAGCAATTTCAGCATTGCCTTGTCTGTTGATATACGAATATACAAATATGACTTGCTTAAAGGCGGGAATATATTTTCAGAAAATGCCGATGTCTATTACTATAACACTCGAGGTAGAAATCATATTCATCAGGTGATAGTATCAACAGCTCATTACAAAAAATTCACATACAATACATGTACATTATTTTACAACACTTTGCCAGATGACATTAAACGATTAAATTCAATAGAAAAGTTTAAATCCCAAGTAAAATCGTTTCTGCTGCATAACTGTTTCTATACAATTAGAGACTATACTGAGCATCACAAGGAAAGTAACATTAATTTTAACAATGATACATAATGCATTATTTACCATTTGGACTGTATAAATGTGTATAAACAACCTGTAACAACTATTGTACAGTACTGGAAACATAAATTGATCGCGGCCGTCTGCGGCTAAGTTCAGCTTTTGCACGGCTTGGACAGCCCTTGTCATGACGAAACGTCGCAGGCGGAGCCTCACAAACCATCGTAGCCAATCTCAACGCAGGGGGGAGTGCCCTAACAAAATTACGTCGTACAAAATGGCGGGCGCCGCCAGTTCAGATGTGGAAGTATTTTCAAATGAAAAATACATGAAAGAAACACTTTAATGAACATGAAAGTAAATTCATTGAAATATATATGAACTCATAGCACTTAACCACTGTTAACACAATTTTTTTAAAGAAATTACATTGATATCAGATAAAATAACACTAATTTTAGAACAATTACGTTCTTATAGATATTTAAATTCCAATATTCTTGTCCAAACGCAATTTATAAACTTTATCAAATGACCAGTTTACTACAGAATTTTGCGATAAGAAAAACGATTATAATTGCATATTTTTAATTGTTCATATGTATATTACATTTGCAAAAATGCAAAATACTGTCTTTCTCGAATCGTTAGGACTTCTAGGGAACCATTTCAATAAAAGAAAGTAAAATTCAAAGACCACCTGTATATTTATCATTACAGTAACAATTAAACTAGATATTAAGCAATTAATTTGCATCTCATGTCAAAATTGTTATTTTGCTATCATCAAATCATGGGCAATTTGGGGACACTCCCCGGCAGGAATAGCGCACATTTTGGAATTGTTTATAAAATTGTTAATTGTTGCAAAATTGTTAATTCGCAGTTTTTGGTTCTGGGACATCAGAAAACCCTTCCCAATTTAGAATTGCAAAAATTGGAAATTGTTTATAACTTTACAAATTTTGCAATTCTGTTTTATTCTGTCATCTCATTTCCCTTTACACAAGATGCAAAATTCCGCAATCCAACCGGAGCTATCGCCTTTCGTTTTCGAGATATGCAATTGTTTATAGGATCTTAGCGTCTGATGACAACCCTCACTTGTTTCCAACCCCCAATTCATTCGATCTTGGCTGTCAAGTATAAAATTCAAATAGTTTTGCAGTGTCTTGCTCTCTGCTGATTAAATTGTATTAACGATTTGTGACTTACGACAAATCGGTGGAAATTGTTGCTCATAAGCTGTTTTTTAACTTTCGATTCTTCATGTATCGTTGACACACGTTTTATTATAAATAAACTCTCTGGCAAATTTCAAAACGCTGAGACGAACTGTTATCCTGCAAATTTGAAGATTTCTTTGTGGTTGAATGCATTCTATTCAGTGGTGCAAAGTGTATGCCAATATGTTTAACGTCTAGCGAGGAAATTCATTATCAACAAATTATTTTGCAAAATGCTTTTGGACAGAGCGGTGGCATGAGAGATCATTTTCGTATTTATTCCACGAGGCAAGTTTTAGGCAGCAGATACATTCTGTGTATTAATTTTAATTCTGGTGAAATTGAATCACATGTGAATTTTCAAATACAACCATACATTTTTTACCTGTAATGAATATATCAATAGAGAAATTCAATGATGTCTCATTTGTTAATAATTTAAAGAGTAATAATGTGTATTTGACACCGGGCTTGAGCAATCCTTAACTCTAAGGCAAGCAACGCTTATCATTGGCTCTTCTAGTAATTCAAGTGGCCTAGCCTCGGAAGATTTCCCCGTTCTCCTCGCCTTAAAAGGCATAAGAGGCGGAGTCTGTAGAAAGTGGCACCAATCCAATAACACTTCCCTCCCCTGGAGAATGCTTCGTTACTCCCTTTTGTAGGAACACGATCTTGTGTATTAAATTGTGAAAAATAATTTAAATTCAATATAATAAACGAATAAGAGTTTTGTTTGCATTGTAATGCTACACACATTTAAATATAGAAATAAAACATGCAACTAAACAGTATACACATGTTTTAGGAAGACGAAATTTCTTTCTTATTATAACACTCATTTGTATACTTTTCACAGACAATATTGAGAAGTACACCATCAATCTGATGATTTGTTCTGTAATAATCGATCTTATACCTAATTGACATGTAATGATAGAAATTTCTAATGTCTGGTATGGGAAATTAAGCATGAGCTCAGTTAATTTTAATGAGAGAGCAATTTTGTGATGAATATATTTTTAATGTATATATTCCAAATCCATATACTTCCTTACATTAATTAACGTTGTTTCCATTTCCATTGAAGGCAAGGACATAACATCCCTCACGCGCCTATGTTTTGAAATGACTCTCAGAGAGGTCACTTGCTCTAGTCGCCGTGTTATTGAATTGAACTCTTGAAATGTTCTGTTCATACAGTAATTCCCGAAACACGTAAATTCCAACAGGCGATCTCAAACTTATAGTATTCGCACCCTACTTTCAAACATTAGTAGATACCACGGACTGTGAGACCCCACGTCAATTTCGAAACATACTTCATTCTCGTTCATGAGCATGTGTTAATCTGTCCAACTTTTTTTGTGTCGGAGGGGCTGTGATTCTTGGAGAGATAATAGTGTAGTGGACATGGAAACCACTCTCTGCTCCTAAGCGAGTTCGTTTACTAGTGTGGACAAAACTTTTGGGGATTGGAAACCTTTCTGCGGACTTCATGAATTATTATAATATTGCGATAACAAATAGTGCGTCCTATTATCATTATAGTTTTAATTCAATTTTTTGTCTTTCATTTTGTTTGCATTTTAATCAGTTTTCTGTTTCTTATATAATTTTGTTAATGTATTTTAGAAATGGGGTTTAACTGATGCCAATGTTATTCTTGATTTAAGCTAGATTGCTGTTTCCAAGTACTCGCGGTTCAAGTCACGTCTTATTGCGTTCGGTGAGCTGAAGAATACCTGCATTAAGAGTGGACTGACAATATGCCAAGCTTCAGAAAAAAATTTCAGAATCTCGAAGGGAATATTGATGACTAAAATAAAAGATTGTAAAATGTCGCGATCGTAATAGTTGTGACTGTCAATCAAATAATATCCCAGCAGAATCTATAGCAAGGGCTGTCAGTTTTGCCCGCATGGGCATTCGTGTTCCTATTTATGCCTCGCGGGTGCTGCCACTCAAAATCGTCGCTGCAGCGGGCAACGAAAGAAATTTGAACGCGGAAACATTCCTGGGAGGTGGGTAACTTAATTACAAAAGAGAACAATGTTTTCATGAGGTTTTTATTAAATAAAACATAATAACTGTTGTAAAATCGCTTATTTATTGGAAAATAGAAAAATTCGTAATGAAAATTTTCTGAGAAATAGAATTAT